>JADLZL010004547.1:0-131021 GCA_015844335.1 Chrysopogon serrulatus | reverse complement strand
CCTTAGTTTATCTCTTTTTTTTCATGATAACTTTTGCATAGTTCATAACACTCCTTTTGGCACAAAAGATTTTTGAGAGATAGCAACAAGAACTTGGAGTATTTATTAGGTGGCTATCCTAATGGAAATATATTTGGTGTTCTCTCCCGTGTAGGAGCAAAACATTTTTGGATGGATGTAGATGGAAGGGCATGTTGTTGCGCCTACTCTAGTGTAGAGTATTGCATATGTAGGTGGAGTGTAGGTGCATCTTGATTAAAGAGTATGACAATTCTCTCACAAGGGTCACAAAGGTTGACAAAACTCAATACAGGACTAGCAGCATGTATGTGAAAGTTTAAATAGCCTATCTTATCATGTTTGGCTCTGGTGGGAATATAAGCTTTGTCATACAAGAACTCATCATGTTTTTGCATTTCAAAAGATAAATCTCCAGAACTTTAGTGTCACTTAGAACAAGATAAACAATATCTCAAACTTTCTCAATCAGATCAATCAATTAGCTAGACTTAGTTCAAGCATATGCAACCTACAAGTTTCAAGCTCAGAGCAAAGCTTCATGTCAAAACAGTTGGAGCCAAGACTCGGGAAAACTTATGTCTAAAAACTAGGTACTTCAAAGGTGTTATGACAGAGCAGCTTTTCATCATTTTTATCTTTAAGGATCATCTCAAGGGCTCGGCTATTTATTGACTCTATCTAGACAAACATTTTTATTTGGTTTTTTCATTTTAAGACTCCTACTATATAAGATTCTAAAGACTCTACAAACATGGACCTTCATGTGCCTATATATTTTTGGTATTTTTCAAGACTCTATGACTAACTCAATAATCACATAGATACACTTACCTGGGTACCTAGGGGATGCCTTCCCCCAAGCTGGTTGTTGTCGTGGTCGAGCATTGAAGCTGAGCAGTCCCCTCGATAGAGCTTATGCTCGCAAGAGTAAGTGTAGCTGGGAATCTCGATATCATCCAATAAGAAGTTGCTTCCTCCACACAAAGGATTAGGCGTGTGTTGGGAAGATGTACTTCAAGTGATGTCGATGAAGATTCCTAGGTGGACTAGCTCTTGGAGTCATCCTGCGACAAACATCTCATAAAACATCAAAACTTGTGGAACGGATTAGGTAAGCGGTTAGTGGGTAGCCGTTTCACGGACCAGTTGTAAGAGGTTTTCAAAGGTTGTTACAAAGTGTATACAATGCAACAAGATGCTCAATAATTATTTTTGAATTTTCTATTTTTATTATGCAGAAAAAGAAAACATGTATGCATGATTATTTTTGTTATTTTTTATGCCACCACGGTGAAGACTCCTACGGGCTTTACATACCATAGAACTATTCACATGGGGCTTCAAGTTTTATAATGCATGAATTACCTAACAAGATAAATACATATTTATTATTATTATTATTATTATTATTATTATTATTATTATTCATTGCAATGCTAATGCAGAAAAAGTAAACATGCTATACATGCGATGCAAGAAAGTAAATATGGATAACTACCGATGTTACCTCACGGCAAG
Source organism: Chrysopogon serrulatus (assembly GCA_015844335.1). NCBI lineage: Eukaryota > Viridiplantae > Streptophyta > Magnoliopsida > Poales > Poaceae > Chrysopogon > Chrysopogon serrulatus. Next base: position 129,482 of record JADLZL010004547.1, on the reverse strand, counting down.
GGTTCAGATGTTAAAGTCTTCCAGACAAGACTTCTCCCTTCTTGTTGATTCCTCCAAATACGATGATGTGGAGTTTCTTTGGTTGGGTATATGGGAGTGCTGCTTCTCCAAGCTAGCTCTTTCGGTGAAGGCAAGGATTTGTATGTTGATGCCCTTGATGATATGTCACCTTCTTCTACCAAACCCGTCTTAGTTTTGAGTTTGGATTTTACTTTGACAGGTCCAGGACCTTCACTTATGCAAAGTAGGCAATTGACTCCCCCATACTTGGATTGAAGTATGTCCTGCTCATGGAGACAAGGTAGAGATCAAGTGTATGGGCTCTGTTGGTGGAAAAACACCAACAGAACCATAACTTCTATTCCACTTCTCTAACCTTAGTCATATTGAACAACATGGTGTTGATGTTATGTGCATTATTCAATCTTCACATGAGTGGTAGGTTTAGAAGGTTGAGCAAGGATGTAGCATTTAAGTTCATCAGGTTGCAAGAGTGGAAAAGCTTAACCCAAGGAAGGATTGTCTATCTGTACATGATGTGTCAAACTTTACATGATCATGACTATCATCTTCCAAGCATAAGATATGCAACTTTTTAGCTCATGGCTAAGACTATGGATCGAGATAGTGATGCTACGAACAAGTTAAAGAACTAAACATGTTGAGTTAATCAGGATTGATTATTGATAATTGTTACTCAAACATGTTAGGCTCTTTGTTTATGTTCATACCAGAATCAAGGAGAAATTTTTTAAGTAGTGACCATTTACCTTTAGATGTTACCTTTATCATTGGAGTGTGATGACACTCTATAACAATGACTAGATGATTCTTGATGGTCCTTCCATTTTGCTCGATGCTTTCCTTGTTTGGTCAGCCTCACATCTTGAGTTGTTCATAGTGCCTCTTGTTTCTTGGATGGTGCTCTTTTCTTCTCATCCTTTTGTCATATTATCTTTTTGCTCTTTGCCATTTTAGATTTCCATCTCAATCTTTGATTTATGCCTGCATAGGATTAGTGGACAACACATACCCGAAGGGATATACCAATTTGAATGGGGATTGTTGTCTCTAATTTATGTGCATTAACTCTATGCCATTAGAACGATGGGTTTAGGATCATCTTAGCATAGTTTTTTTTTGTTTATCATATTTTGGACAAGCATGGTTCAAGGTAAAGGTAACTTGCGACTGAAGACAAAGTGAAAGATCTTTGATACTTACAGTTCTTCCATCAATGATGAAGCAGTTGTGTCTTTATTGCGCAAAGTTTTTGGAGTTCCTCATGTGCCTTGCTTCATCTCTAATTTGAATTCATCTCTTGACTAACCCAGATTGGATTTGAGAATTACCTATAGGGGTTAGTCCAATAAAATATCTAGTGTCTACGAGAGCATACTTTCAGTTCAAAAACCAACCTAGACACCACGTCTAATTTGATTTAGGAAGACATTTCAACCTAAGCACCACGCTTAATTTAAAAGCCTTTAGAAGCAATATCAGCATACCTCTTGGTTCAAGATCAAACTAGACACCATGTCTAATTTAGTTCTAGAAAACAGTTTAAACTAACCACCATGCCTAATTTAAAAGGTGTGTGAGAATACTTCAAAATTTTATGCATACTGTAGTAAACATAGGTAGCATGAAAGCATTGTAGAGATTCATTATTCAAGTAGAGATGAAAGAGCATGATTGTTAAATAGCAAGTTGAGTATGACTTAAAGGTAGAGACAACCAAGATTAGCAACATGGTATGTGATTTTTTAGAGAAGCATCTCCCCCACACTTGAGTTCTTGCAAGATAAGATCAAGTTTGGATGGATGTGATTTAATGTTGCATAATAATTGGTTGGACATACCTGGTACCATCATCCTTCATTCTTCTTGCTTCAGACCTAAAATTGTTAGTGACAAGAATACCTGAAGGAATATGTTCACAATTATATCTCTATACTCAATTCACAAGGGCAGTTCAGCAAAAGGTGAATGTTTATGTTGTCTATCGAAAACGCTAGTTCTTGGTCAAAAAGCTCATTTTTGGAAAACCTTAGATTCGTGCTTCAAGATGGTGAAGTGGTTTCCCGTCCAACACCAATCTTTATCTACCTACCTCAAAATCCGCACATCGAGATCTGTAATGTTTATGATAAACATATGCATCTACAACCACCCTTTTGAAGTTTTTAGGAATAGGATGTATGAGGGGATTGAAGATCTCATGTGTAATCATGGTAGAGAGACCAAGAAATTTAGGAGATGTGTCATATGAGCATGGCTTTGATGAGGTCTTTATTAAGTAACTTCTATGCTCATTGATGTCATCTTCCTTACCAATCTCCAAGGGTGATTCTTTATGAATGTCTATAGGCGAAAATAATGTATCCTTCATTTCATGCCTATGACATTCATCAATCATATTATTGTCCAAGATTTCCTTGGGATTGGTGGTTCTCAAGTTGGTCTCGTCAATGGCTTCCTTTAGACTTAGATGAGTCATAAGTTTATCATTTGGATCCAGGCATAGGATGGATTCAATTAAGGCTTCTTCATGGTCCATCTATTCTACACATTCCAGCCGTTGTTGTAGCACTTCTTGGTCATCTTTGAGTCCTTCATGATTCCTATGTTCTAAGTGTCTTAGTGGATCTCTAAGGTCATCATGAGACTCAGGAGAACAAGTGTCAGAGAATTCTTTGGGGTCAAGGATAGGTTTAAAGATGGGTTCATGTAAGACATCTATTGTGGGCATAGAAGGAGAGAAGATAGAATTGGATTTATAATGACTTGGCTTTCCTTCTATGGCATCACTAGGCATGCCATCCTTAAATTCTTCCCAAAGAAGATGTTTTCCAAGAGATTCCTTCTGGAGAGGATTTAAATTGTATTCACTCGAAGGTCTCTTATAGGACTAGAAGTTTAGACTCTTCCCGACATCAAGATCTTCTAAGGGTTGTATTTCTTCTTTCCTTGGTGGATTTTGGGATCTGGATGGTTTGGGATTGATAGCTAAATTATGGGATTGAAATAAGTGTGATTTAGCTATCGAAACTTCCTCTTGTCTTGGAAACAATTCCTTCTCTTTCTCGGGGATTCATATTGAATGCTAGGACAAGGTGTCCTTCCACAAAGTTTATCAAGCAAAGACCTTGCCTCACTAGCAGACAAATGAAGAAAAGATCCTATAGAAACTATATTAAAATTCTTACTAAGGCCTTAGTAAAAGTGTTGAAACAACACTGGATCTGGAATAAAAAGGTCAGAACCTGTAGTGAGGAGATCATTAATGCGATCTCATGATGTTTTTAGAGATTCCTGCTCTAGTCTGTTTAAAGCGTAGAACCTCTTCCCCGAAGATCAATCACCTTAGAGATGGGAAACAATTTGGTTTAAAATTCAGAACATAACACTTCCCAATCTCCATGCATACTTCCTACGGTTTTATTGTACCAAAGTTTAGCTTTTCCCATTAAAGAGAACGGAAAGAGCTTCCATTGCAAAGTCTTATCAGATATGCCAGCAATGCGAAAGCATGCACATCTCAGTAAGAACTCCGTAGGAGTGAGTATAGGTTTTCATCGCCTTCTCCCGAGAAGGATTGTTTTTTGGATAAAGTCTACCCAACACGGGCGCAGCTCATAACTAGATACTAAGATAGGCTCGATACTAAGATAGGCTCTGAAGATTCTAGTGGCCTAAAGCTTGTGCTCGTGGGTTTAGCATATTGATTAATAGGAGTGTGACTCAAGCTAAACCAAAAGTGGAAAAGAAAAGAATGAAAGAAAGAAGAAAGGAGTAAAGGATAAAAGAAAGAGAATAAAAGAAAAACAAATAGTTAAGCTAGGTTCATAGTCAACTCAGCGATCTCCCCGGCAACAGCGCCAAAGAGCTTGTTGATATCTATTAACGCTCACTGAATAATCCGCAAGCGCACGGATACCGTTGTAGCTTTATCCCAGAAGTATTCCAGGTTTCGTTCCACTGAGAAACGTGTGAGATCAACTACGATCTAACTCAACTAGGGATAACAATAGGGTGAAGGTAGAGACTAAATTAGATAGAACTAAGATAGAATTAGGGCGGCAATTAATGTGATTGAGAGCAGCAATCAAGGTTGATGATAATAGGAGAGTAGAGAGGATAACTATGGTTCTCTTCTTCTAACTTGGGCAAGCCTATGTCTCTATTGCTAACTGGGGACATTACATAAGGAGAGACACCGACATAGGATGTTGATCTCCTTAGCAACCGCGTCCTACTTGGACTACAAACGGGATAGTGGGATACATAGGATTCAACGGAGCTATAAAGTCACCTCCGCGAGCTACCACCAAATCTAGAATATAGGGTGCATCCACGATTATCCTAAGCCTAGACACCATGCTTACACCTACGATAATACTCTACTCCCCCTAGGAAGAGAATAAAGCACTCAAAGAGAGTCGTGATGCAGATAAACAATATAGACATAGAACTTACTTGCATCAGAAGTTGATCACCAGAGACATCCCAGGAGCAAGCTCAAGTAGAGCTTGATCCCGCCAAGGTACAAGCCGTAGAGAGGGCACCGACAGGCCGGCACTTCCTCCTAACTCTTCCCTCACTCTCCATCTCACTATTATCTAAAAGACTAGATCCTAGAGAGGACTAATCTTCTCTTGATGGCTGGCCCTTGAGAGGTTATCCATTCAAGGGACACCTCTCAATTAGGGTTTTAGAGAATAGCAAATGAATAAGTGCCTCCTCCGGGGGGTCCTGCCCTTCTTTTATAGCCCAGTGGGATGAACGTGAGCCCTTGGATCAAACCGACTTTGACGGACGGCTCAGATTGGAACCCTAAGGCGGTGGAGCACATGGGTCGAAGCGGGCCGCGATTGGAGCTTGGGCCAGACCGGCCGGTCTGGGGTGGGACCGGTCGGTCCCACTCCGGGCCCGTTTTTAGTCCGCTTCGGCGTGGTGTCTTCTCGCGTCTTCTGGAGTCTTCTAGTGCAGCCCCGTCGTGGAATTAATATCTTTTCATCCGAAACTCCAAAAATGGCAAATGATATGTCCGTTTCGATCGTCTCGACGAGCGCTTCGCAATGGTGCATTCTAATTCATCATTTGAGGTGCTTGTAATCTGTCATATTGACCCTTTTTGATAGCTTTTCTGATATGTACCTATAGAAACTTAGATTCACCAAAACTCGTGGAATTCTGTTAGTGTAAACCCTAAGTCTATGTTGGTGATCGCAAATGTGTCTCTTTCAGGAGTTAGTTGACGGGTAAATTTGGTCATTAACGACCATCAATAGGCATCAAAAGTTTCAAGCAGACCCAAAATTTTGGGCGCCTTGTGCAGCGTGGCCCATTGCAGGCCTTCAACTGGAAACAAAAATAAGCCATAGGTGGGCCATGGCCTGCTCCGATGTGTGGGGCTTCTCATAATCAAATGGGCTGGTAGTCCGGTCTGGCATGCATGTGGGCTTCCACTACGCATTATTAACACGCTAATTATTAGCACAGAGTTTTGATTTGCCTCTGCATGTTAGTACTGTTATTAGTTCGTTTTTCATCACCTTTTAAAATTTTGATATCTTTCTAACAGAGTATCTGTTTTTAAATATGCTTGCACCATAACATTGTGGTTGTACTTCCTGAATACTCTCTCCTAGTTCTCCCTCCACCATTCCTCGGTATGCTGCTCTGCAAATCTCCTCTTGCTGATCGGGAAATAGCCAAGGGAAAGCAAATTTTGGACGCCTCGAGCAGTGGTGTCTGGGCAAGGAAAGCAAAAACAAAAGGGGCTGCTTGGTTCCTCAACGAGCCCTGGCCTTGCCTCTCGCAGCAAGGTTACCTGTTTGGTAGCAGCGGTAGAAGCTTGCTTTGCCAGGGGAGCTCGCTTGCCTCGGCCAGGAAATCGGGCGAGCCAAATCAGCTCTCCATAAAGGGTCCGCGTGAGCAAGGTTGGCAAGTCCGCTTGCATGCTCGCTCGCCCACTCGTGTCGGCCGCCGAGACGCCGCTGATTCCACCATCGCTACCACCTGATTTGACTCCACCGCCGCCGATTCAAGCCCGCCGCCACCGATTCGACCCCGGCCGCCGCTGATTCGAGCCCGCCGCCGCCGATTCAAACCCCTCCGCCGCTGGATAGGGCTACACCATCACCGAATCGGAGCTCCACCGCGCCGGATTGGGCTCTCCTCGAGCCGCAGCCGGTGGCGGACCCAGGATTTCGAAAGGGGGTATGCCCATGGCAAGAAAATATTCGTGATGAACGACATAGAAGGTTCACATGAGATTAAATTATGCAATTGGCGTTGGACACGTAACATAGCAAAGGCCAAACGGGAAGTAGTTTTGATTACCTAGCACAATCACGCACCGCAGCGGCCTCTACCGGTCACCTCTCGGCTGCCGCGGCCACCCTCCGGCGTATGGGCGACGATACAGCCATTAGCGGCGCACATTAGGTGGCAAACGTCACAGCTCCCTCCTCCACTCATGCACCCCACTCTCCCCACCCCTCCTCCACCCCTACCATCTCTGGCGGATCTAGCGGCCACGGTGGTCGGTAGGGCAGATCCGGGCCCCTAGGGCCAAATCTTGCTCTCCTGCCCTGGCCTGCGGCTGTTGGCCGATCTCTGAAAAAGTGACATCAATAGCCGCGGTGGCCGACAACGGGGTATGTCGCGGCGGCCCAGGCCCACGTCCACGGCGGCGGCGGCAAGGCTGCGCCTAACCACTAAGCGCTGGAGCGGGCGGCCGCAGCCGCTGATGGCTTGCGGCGGTAGCTAGCTAAGGCGGCGACGGCATGCGAGATCTGGCCTAGGGCTGCGCTGAGCGTCAAGAGTGTGGTGGTGGGTGGCCAGGGTGGCAACAACTGGTCAGGATCTAGCCTGGGGCTACGTCGGGCTTCAAGGGTGCAGCGGCGGTGGCTTTAGGCTGCAATAGGCTGGCTGGCCGATGGTGGCTACGGCTGGTTGGCTACTGGCTAGTGCCTGGGCTGTTCTTTGACGTCGCGCGGCTAACCTGCGTATCGCGCGCGGCTACTGGCCAACGCTTGGTGGCGTAGCGGGGTGTCGCTGTTGCCTCTATAGTTCTGTGCCCGTGCACAGGATTCCCCCACCCCCTCATTTGTGATTGAACGGTTTCAGGGTGAAAACTCTGCTCGACTCGGGCCGGCGGTGGTGGCAATGCCTTTGTTATCTTGAAGGTGCCGTCGAAGCATATTTCGCCACACGGTCGCTGGTAGCTCTTGGATGAAAGTCCTTCTCGTGTGCTGTGTTCGACATCGGTGGCGTCTGAGGACGCCATTCCCTTCTTGAAGGCTGCGTTTGGAGCACTTCTGGTGTCCTCCGCTGGAGTCGCTCCTTGCTGCGCTGTTGTCCTGCATATGCTTCAACTTGGTCTTTGCTTTGGTCTTCCCAACAATGGATTTTGTGTGTTGCCGTTGTTGCTTGGTTCTTGCAGCGGATACTTGGCCGCTTGCTCTCTCTGGATGGATGCTTTGCTGTCAATGCTACTATGGTGGATGCTTTACCACCGACGTCGTTTTGGTCTCCCATCTCAGGTAGATACTTTGCCGCTAAGTGTGTGATGGCCCCCCACTGCGGATACTTTGCTGTGTCGTCCCTCGGCGGATGCTTTGCCGCCGTCTGGCTGGTTGTTCTTGCTCGGGCGGATACTTTGCCACGTAGCTTGTCTCTTCTTGGTGGATGCTTTGCCACCGCGTCTTCATCTCCTTTGTTGGGAGTGTCACCATTGATGTATCTTTTTTATTGCGGGGCCAGCCAGTTAGGGGTAGTGCTGGAGGCTCTCTCCCTACCACCTTTCTTTCTTTTTCTTTTTATGTGTTACCACTTGCTCTGTGGTTTGTGTTCTGCACTATGGGTTTCCCTTAACTGCGTCGTGTACTCGTGTAAGCCACGTCTTTCGGCCTCTATTTTCCCTAAATGAAACACATCCAACGGACGTGTTCGCGAAAAAAACATATTACATGTGTATATACCTCCTAGAACTACTAAACTTTTTAAAAATGTTGGGTATGCCCGGGAATACCCGGGCACAACCGCCGTCTGCCACCTGCAGCGCGAGGCAAGGTGAGCGGCCAGCAAGATAACAAACCCGCAGGACGATTGCCTTTGCGGCGGGCGAGGCGAGCAAGCGGCGGCGAGGAAAGCGTCAAAAGTTCCAAGCTGAACCTGAGAATTTTGGCGTCTTGTGCGGCACGGCCCATTGCAGGCCTTCAACAGGAAACAAAAATAAGCCATAGGTGGGCCATGGCCTGCTCCGATGTGTGGGGCTTCTCGTAATCAAATGGGCTGATAGTCATGCATGTGGGCTTACACTACGCATCATTAACACGCCAATTATTAGAACAGGTTTTGATTTAGGCAGCATGTTTATTTCCTGCATGTGCGCAGACTCCAGCTTGTGGTGATCGCGCACGAATAGGGACATAGTGGTAGTCTGTTAACCATGATCCAAGGCATGCCGCCATGGCCGGGCGGCGTTGCGCGTGGGGATGGGCGCGCGCTCTTCCCGCGTCGTGCGCGCCATGAGCGGCATGCTCATTTGCTTGTTTCAATAAAGAGATATACACTGCATCAGAAAACGCTGCGCTTTGCAGCACAAAATCCTGCGTTCAGCTCTCGCCTGGCTCTCTGCGTTCGCGCTCACCGCTGCCCGAGTTCTCGCCGCCGGCGTACACCGCCGTCCGGCTTCTAACAAGTGGCATCAGAGCATCAGGTTGATCGAGCTCCGCGGCGGCCATGACATCCCGCCGCCCCAAGGAGAAGACGGAGAAGGGTGACGGTTCGGCAAAGACGCCGCCCGCGCCGCGCTCCCCTCGACGCCGATCCCGCCCCGCGGTGACCGCAGCCGCTCGGCGACCGGCGACGCACGCCCGTCCTCGGGAGATCGTCGTCGGCGCATCATCATCGAGGGCAGCAGCCATGGGAGCTGGCCGCAGCTCACGCGGACCAACTACCACGAGTGGTCCGTGCGTATGAAGCTGAAGCTCCAAGCTCGCCACCTACGGGGCGCCCGTCGAGCTTCGGCGATGTGGAGTTCGGCGGCGACCGCAGCCGCGCCCGGCCCGCGATCTGCAAAGCGCCGTTCCCGCTGAGATGGTGCTGCGCTCGCCACCAAGGGAGACCGCCAAGGCGGCTGGGAGACCATCAAGACATTGCGCATCGGTGGCGACCGCGTGGTTTCACAGCCACGCGCCAGGCTCTCCAGCGCCCCGAATCTGAGAACATCACGCTCCGGGAAGGCGAGAACGCCGAGGACTTCTCTCTCCGCCTGACGAATCGTGCGGCGGCTGGCGACGTTGGGCGACCCGAGCCCGAGTCGAAGGTGGTCGCCAAGTACCTCCGCGTCGCGCGTCCCCGCTACAAGCAACTGGTAATCTCCATTGAAACCCTCCTCGATATCTCAAAACTTTCAATTGAGGAGGTCACGGGGAGGTTGAAAGCCGCCGACGACGACGAAGCTCCAGCGCAACAGACCTCCGACGGCAAGCTCCTGCTCACTGAGGAGCAGTGGGTCGAGAGGTACAAGAAGAAGAACTTCGAGTCCGGCCGAGGCGGCGCCGGCAGCCGGAAATCGCCGCAGGCCGTGGCGCGGTTCAAAGCGGAACCAACGACTCCCTGGCGCTCGGGCTCGTCACGGCCGCCTCCAGACGAGCCCTGTCCCCGCTGCGGCAAGAAGGGCCATTGGGCCCGCGACTGCCGCTCCAAGAAGAAGGAGGAGCCAGCCCAACAGGCCCATGTGGCCCAACAAGAGGAGGAGGCCACCACGATGATGGCGGTCGCAGCGCCGCCGTCCTCTGCGCCCAACACCGAGCTCCACTTCACCGAGGAGAAGGTGTTCGCCTCCTTCGACTCCGCCTCCGACCGAGATCCGAAGCAATGGATCCTGGACACGGGCGCCTCGAATCACATGACTGGCGCCCGGTCCGCCTTCGCCAGCCTCGATACCGCCATCACCGGATCCGTGCGGTTCGGCGACGGCTCCACCGCTCGCATCGAGGGCAAGCGGCACCGTGCTCCTCTCCCGCAAGAACGGGAGCACCGGTCACTACCGCACGCTCTACTACACCGCCCGACCGACGGCGAACATCATCTCCGCCAGGCCACCGATTTGCCCGGCACGAGGTGCCGGGTGAAGAGTGGGGCGATGTCCGGGTCCGCGACGAAGATGCGGCCGCCGCGCGAATTCCCCGCTGGCCGGCGCCCAGACGTGCTCGACGTCACCATTGCACGGCCAGTGTGCTGGCGGCTCTGAGCGGCGACGACGCATGGACTTGGCACGCCCGATTCAGACACGCCACTTCGCCCGGCACTCCGTAAGATGGCGCTAGCGACGAGCTTGTCCGCGGACTTCCGCTCCTCGGCCAAATCGAAACGCCCGGCTCGGGTGGAAGCGAGGAAGCCTCCACGCTGCCTTCCCACGTATAAGGCCCCCGCGCTTCCACCGAGGTGCTCCAATGCTCCACGGCGATGTATGCGGGCGATCTCGCCGCCCACCCACCGGAGCGGTAATCGCTACTTCCTCCTTTTCGGTTGATGATTTCTCCCTACACATGGATTGCCACTTGCCGCCAGGGCGGGGCAGCAGAGGCCATCAAGCGTATACAGGCAGCCGCTGAGAGGAAGACGGGCAAGAAGGTGCTCGCGCTCCGTACCGATCGGGGCGGCGAGTTCACGGCGGCGAACTTCACCGAGTATCGCGCCCGGCTCGGACTGCGTCGCGAGCTCACGGCACCGCACACTCCGCAAAACAGATTATTCGCGTGAGCGGGCGCAACCAGTCCGTCGTGGGGACAGCACGGTGCATGATGAAGGCGAAGGGGCTTCCCGGAGTGTTCTGGGGCGAGGCGGTCGCGACGGCCGTCTACCTCCTCAACCGTACCTCGTCGAAGAGCATTGGGGGTAAAACTCCCTACGAGCTCTGGACAGGACAAGCACCGGGCGTTTACCACCTCCGTACATTCGGCTGCATCGCTCACGTCAAGGTAACGACGCCAAATCCAAAGAAACTTGACGATCGCAGCAGGAGGATGATCTTCGTCGGGTACGAGGCCGGGTCCAAGGCGTACCGCGTCTACGACCCCTCCACCCGGCGAGTGCACATCAGCCGGGATGTTGTCTTCGACCTCGCCACGATGGGCGTGGCCCGCTGATCACGACGGTGGCGACGCCGACTTCACGTTCGACGAACCCGTGGTGGAGATGCCCACCGTGGTCACCACCAGCCGCGCGCCGGCGGATCATGCAACCCCGGTGCACTCCACGGCGTCTCCGAGCAACACTGAGGGGACACAGGCGCCCACGTCCTCGTCAACAATCGCGTCGCCTTCGAGCCCAGCGCCCGGCTCCGTCGCCCAAAGAAGAACACGACGTCGAAATGCACGCCCACGCCACGGGCTCGGCTCAAGTGAGTACCTCGACTTCGACCATGACGACGATGCACCTCTACGGTATCGCCACATCGACAACGTCCTCGGCCAGTCCACCACGCCTGGGCTCGCCGAACGGAACCTGGAGGAGCACTTGCTGCTGACGAGCGACGCCGAGCCGGCCACGCTAGACGAGGCACTGGAACACGAACACTGGCGCCATGCGATGCTTGATGAGATGACTTCCATTGAGGCGAGTGGTACCTGGAAACTCGTCGACGCTCCCCCGCGCGTGAAGCCGATCGGCCTCAAATGGGTCTACAAGACCAAGAAGGACGCCACGGGCGTGGTCACCAGATACAAGGCCCGACTCGTCGCCAAGGGGTATGTGCAACAGCAGGGCATCGACTTCGATGAGGTTTTTAGCCCAAGTCTCGACTTGAGTCCGTGAGATTGCTCCTCGCCCACGCTGCATCTCAAGGCTGGGCGGTGCATCACATGGACGTCAAGTCGGCGTTCCTGAACGGCGTTCTCCAAGAGCAAGTCTACGTCGAGCAACCGCCGGGGTTCGTGCTACGCGGTCAAGAGAACAAGGTTCTGCACCTGGTGAAGGCGCTGTACGGCCTACGCCAGGCGCCCCGTGCGTGGTACGCCAAGCTCGACTCATCACTGATTGAGCTTGGTTTCCGGCGGAGCACCTCCGAACACGCCGTGTACCTGCGCGGCCAGGGCGCACGGCGACTCGTCGTTGGTGTCTACGTGGATGACCTGGTGATTGCTGGTGGGAACGACGACGACATCACCACGTTCAAGGAGGAGATGAAGGCGAAGTTCAAGATGAGTGATCTCGGCCTCCTCCACTACTATCTGGGGCTCGAGGTGACTCAGAGTGAGGCAGGGATCACCCTCTGCCAAAGCTCATATGCTGCGAAGATCCTGGAGAAGGCGGGGCTGGTTGGCTGCAACCCAAGCCACACGCCCATGGAGCCTCGCCTGAAGCTCAGCAAGACAAGTTCGGCTCCTTCAGTCGATCCTACGATGTACCGCAGCATCGTCGGGTCACTCCGCTACCTGGTGAACTCTCGGCCCGATCTTGCCTACTCGGTGGGGTATGTCAGCAGATTCATGGAGAATCCCACCACTGAGCACCTGTCTGCCGTGAAGAGGGTGCTCAGGTACGTCGCCGGCACCTTGCAGTTTGGGTGTTGTTACAGGAAGGAGAAGGGTGCTCGACTCGTCGGGTACAGTGACAGCGATCTGGCGGGCGACATCGACACTCGGAAAAGCACTACCGGAGTCATCTTCTTCCTCGGCGGCAGCATCATTACTTGGCAGTCGCAGAAGCAGCGTGTTGTGGCTCTGTCATCGTGCGAAGCAGAGTACATAGCCGCGGCTACTGCAGCATGCCAGGGCGTTTGGCTCGCCCGTCTCCTGGCTGAACTCAGGGCAGAGAAGGCGGGCACCATCACACTGAAGATTGACAACCAATCAGCCATTGCGCTCAGCCGGAATCCCGTGTTCCACGACCGAAGTAAGCATATTGACATACGATTTCATTATATCCGTGAATGCGTCGAGGAGAACAGGGTTCAGGTTCAGTCCATTGGGACGACAGAGCAGCTGGCGGACATCTGCACCAAGGCACTGGGGCGCGAGCGCTTCTGCGAGTTGCGCTCTAGACTCGGTGTTCATCATGTACAGCGAGCACATTAGGAGTAGGAGGAGATTTGTTAGATACTCCTACGTGCTCTAGTTAGGCAGCATGTTTATTTCCTGCATGTGCGCAGACTCCAGCTTGTGGTGATCGCGCACGAATAGGACATAGTGGTAGTCTGTTAACCATGATCCAAGGCATGCCGCCATGGCCGGGCGACGTTGCGCGTGGGGATGGACGCGCGCTCTTCCCGCGTCGTGCGCGCCATGAGCGGCATGCTCATTTGCTTGTTTCAATAAAGAGATATACACTGCATCAGAAAACGCTGCGCTTTGCAGCACAAAATCCTGCGTTCAGCTCTCGCCTGGCTCTCTGCGTTCGCGCTCACAAATGCTATTGCCATTTTATTATTGTCTAAACAGACTACCAGTATTAATGTGTAACCTCTGTTGCTACCTCCAGTCAAAATTGTCAGCACATGGCTCTGCTGTTTGTTCCTCATGCTTCTATTGAAGAAAGCATTCTTGTTGTGGACAAGATTGTCGATGATGGATGGGGTAGTCCTAGAGCTCAAGCTTCTTCTTCAGGTATTATATGTTGTTATTATATAATTGTTTCTTTATTGCATCATCTTACCCTAAGGTTTTTGTTCTTCATTTACCCCTGTTCAGTTTAAGTTAGTTCATGTGTGTTCCCACAAAAATTCTACTATTTATAGTCTATAGATAGATAATAAACTAGCGGAAGTATCTACTGATGTACTATCAATCCTAAAAACTTTAACTTCAATGCCAATGTGCTTACATTTACACCTCAATGTTGTTTCGAGCTTTTGGTCGACTTCTTCTTTTCTTTGCTCTTATAAAAAGGAACTTTGAGGGCCTCAGCATACGACTTAAGCTAGAAAGTGTCCTCTAGTTTTTAGGATGTAGTTCTTCAAATCACGGAAGCATGTGATACAAATGCAAGAATATTGTTCTGTATTTCGTTCAAAAAGATATTGTTCTGTATTCCTTTGTGCAGAACCCTGAACCTTTATAATTCTCCACACCAGGTTCATTGTCCTTGGGAAAACATGGCACATTTGAAGGATTCACATTTGAAGGATTCCGAGCTCAAATTATCACATGGCTGACATTCCTGATCATGACCCTTTTGCCATGCTTTGTTCTGTCACAAGCAAGATGGCTAGAAGGATCTCTAACCAATCTAGTAAGCATGACGACTATCGTGTTGAGTATCCCCAAGAACAGGAGTACAAGGAGGAGTTTCGACCTCCATCTCCTGCCCCCATCCTATACAAGAAAAGGATGTACTTTCATCGATGCTGAGACGGCTAGGAGTTGGAGGACAAGGGTGCAGGTGCTTGAAACAAAGCCGTCTGAGATGCCATTTGAAAAATGAAGAATTGTTTCTAATGCAGCCATCCGTCATGTGATGCATTGGAAGCTGAGTTACTAAAGAAGGTAAGCTTTGTTCTGTTCAAACTTGCTGTTTCATCTTTGGACTCATTTGGTACAAATTTGAAATCCGTCTGTGAGGACTGTTACTCAATGACAATAATACATGATAAATATTTGTCTAGTCCTTTTTTTCTGATTAGGACAGCTAAATAAGGAGGCTGGGACAATGTTTCCATCATATAGAAAAAGGAAATGCTAACAAGGTGGTGAACTTAACGATCTACTCCAATTTCTATGCGCAGGCCCTTTATGATGCTTTTGATGCGACAGGATGAGCTACTCTGCGTACATTGACAGGCAGGAGCTGATCAAATTTCGTGTATGTTACTAGCCTACCTCCCAGCGCCTGCTTTTTCTTAGGCACTTGCATTTTAGATGGGGGAAAGAGAGGTGTGAAATCTGTGGCGATTAAAGTTTGTATTTGGTAAATATTGTCGATGGAGTAGGCGGCCCAAGGCACCGAAAAGATTGATCGTGTTTGACCGAGAAGCCGAAATGCGATTAGTTGTTTTTTTCTTAACGTTTAATGCTCGTATATAGGGTAGAAATTGATGTGATGGAGAGATTGAAAAATCTCGCAGCCAGCATTTCGTTTGTGTGTGAGATAGGTAGTGGCCAGGGAGCAGATTAGATGCAAGTGTCTATTAAAGCGTGTAATTAGTTATTTTTCTTATATTTAAATATAACTGCATGCGAGGTTTGATGTGATGGTAATTTGGAAGTTGGAGGTAATACAAACAAGGCCTTATTCCATCTTTCAAGATAAATGTTTATTATTACGTTTCCACTCACTCAATATCACGATCAACTTATTGACCTTATTAAAGTAAAAGCCACTCACTCCCAACTAATTTATTGTTATCCCTAATATGTACCTTCTGCCGAGAAAAAAGTTCTACTTCTAAGATTTGTATTAGACAGCTGTTCATCTAGGAAGCCGTTTGCAGCCATATTGGTTAAGCTAATATGGGCCCAGATGTAATCTGTCTATCTGTATAGGGTGTATAGCAGTAGTAAAAAGTATAGGGGAAGTAGGAAAACAAAATTTGTTCATGTCCAGCAAGATCAGGAGTGTGTCGTTCAATTTGAAGACATTAAGGTTCGTAGTCTGCCGGATTAAGAGCTACAATTGCAACTTTCAATTTCAGTTTGCTATCAAGATCTCTTGATATAAGAAAAAACATGAAAGTAAGAAGATGGTGTTAAGATCAAAACGACACCTTTTCTCTATGTTCTTTAGTTGACTGGGCCTGCTGTGCATCAACAAGGTTCTGATCCAGTTTCCTCATCCACATAATTATTCAACCTTCACTGCAACACTTAAACCAGTTTGGTTTACACAAACAACTTGGAGAAAATTGCATTTGTTAATCACCCATACATTACTATTATTGGTATTTTAGAAAATTGCATTGTTCATTCATCGAATCAATTCGACATATGCTTGTAATCAGGCACTTTCAGACTGAAGAAATAGCATGATGAATACTGTGTATCTCTAATATACCTTGGCGCTGTCCAGGTAAGATGAGGAGCGTTGCTCATGTCCAGCCGAGATCAGGACAGGAGTGCCTGGTGCAACTTTCAATTTCATGTAAAGATTAATGTGTATCTTTTTTCCTGAAAAAAATCCCTCCATCCTCCACTAATGTAAATAAGGAGAAAGGAGTTTGTGTCAGAGAAACAAAGCTTTTTATTCTATTCAATTCCTACTTTCTAAACTCCGACTGCTCCGACTGCCATGAACAAGAACTCTGGTGAGCCCCAACAACGAAACCCGAGAGAGAGACTATTTTTTATTATATAAAGAAAAAGGAAACCTATCGAACATCATAAATCATACTAAGTCGATCCCGGTCTGCCTTCTAATTTCCTCACCACCAAGGAGTCATTGCGCCGTTCAGAGAGAGAGAAAGGGAGGAGAACAGGGAGCACTCTTCAACTTCGGGCTCGCCGTCTACCGTTCCTGGGGCATGGATGAGCCCTCTGCCAGTCAGTCGGGAGGCTGAGATGGATGGAGCCTCGCGTGCGCCGTCCGGCAAGCGGCAGCGCCACCTTGTCTGGGGAGATGGCGGGGTCGTGGACAGCAAGCGCCGGCCATCAGCCGCGGGGAGGCCGAGGCTGATGAGCGTCGACACCGCAGCGGGGGAGGGCTCGGGGCCCGCGGACGGCAGAGCGGCGGCCGCCAGGACTCGCGCGAGCTCGGCCACCGGTCACCGAGAGGCCGAGGCTGATGGGCAGTGCCGCTACAGTGGGGCAGGGCGGGGCTGTGGACGGCGAGTGCGAGCTTTTGTCCTTGTCTCCTGCGCGTGGACGGGAAGGAGAAGCGTCGAACAGACGCATGAACTACGAGAGCCAGTAGAATAGGCCGCGTGGGCCGAAAGCGAGGGCCTATGGGCTGGACAAAAAGAATGGGCTGGACCTAAAAAGATGGACTGAAATTTTTAGTCTTTTATTATTAGAGATAGAGAATTACATATACAAATGTTTTTCATGTATATAAATTCTAGTAAAGTCCTTTATTAAACTTTTTTTAACTACAAAAATATATCCAAGCTTATAAAAAAATTAATAACAAATATATAGATATTTAGAGATTTAGAATCTTCTAAAAATTTTTGATTTATCTCTAGAGGAAAGCGCGAAATATGTTACAAGTCTAAAAAATATTTCCAAAATATTTCAATCAATGTATGAACTTGTTCTAAAGAACTTTTCTGTGGTAAAAACATGCTATGTACCAAGAACAAATATATACAAATTTTATGTGAGTTACATCTTGTGTCTTTAGTATGGAAAGTTTTTAAAAACATTTAATATTGGATATATCCGAGATAATTTTTGATATTTTTTTCTCATTTTTCTATAGTACAGTACCTTTTATTCATGATTTCGAAATATTTAATTTGGGTTTATCATATTCTAATCTATCTTTAGGATTTATCTCAATTTATAAGCTCAACGATTTTCATGGTTTAAAAAGCTGATATTTAAAAATTGAAAATGGTACCACTTGAGAACCACCTGTAACTAGAGCAAGGAGGTAACTTAAAAATAATTTTTCAAAAGTTAAGCTAGCTTGTCTGATTTCAAACTTCGAGGAGGAAACCCATATTCCATGATGATAGTTCGATGAGACAAAGGGTGCCCCTATTTCCATGCACAAAAATATATGGGCAAAAACCTCTCCACGACCTAGCCGAGTAGACTTTATTAAATCCTATAGCTCAAAGGGAGACCACGATCAATTTCTAGAGATCATGGCGGTCTGCAGCATTCACTACCTCCACGAGCACCCTATACTCGCGTCAGCAACAATGCTTGGTGCCTTGAATCCGGAGAACAAGCCGATGTCGGATGAGATGCAACGCCTCTTCGCCAAGCTAAATGATCATCAATAAATTATAGTAGAGGGTGCGAACCCTCCTGTTTCCCCTTAAAAATCAACTCAGCTCAAGCGAGCATTTCATCATCAAATAAGAGGTCTCATCAAGTGTCGAATCATGGAGTTCAAAAGCGTACGGGATGCTTGCGTGTCGGCGAGTCAAAGCACCACTAGGACAAATGCCTTCACACTTTGTGAGAGGTGATAGGTCCGATTTAACTAGAGGAGATTAATAGTTTAATAAAATTTCCTTCAAAAGCACTAAGTACCTTTGGTTAGTAAATTAAGCGTGAGAAACAATGTTGCGCTAACTCTCGGGGTTTGCAAGCCTAACAATTCTAGCAATCCTAATACACTAGAGCACACGCTAGCAACCTAGCAGCACCACGATATACTACTTGCTTGAGAGGTAGGGGAATCGATGATGCAAACCTTGCCTTGGGGATGACGATCAATCACAGATCTTGTCAATTCAATAAAATCAAAGAGATGATCTAATAGAAAAATCCAAGTTGACCTCAAAGGTTCAAACCACACAAGTATAACGAGGACACACAATTTTATCAGGTTCCGTGCTTGGCTTCGGCACACTACGCCAGATTGTGTCGACCACACATGATAGTTCGGTGGCTAATGGCCATCACAAGCCAAGCCTCATGGGGCATAACATTCACATGAAGTAAGGGTAGCTCAATGACACGAGATTCCACTATGGATTCCTTTTACACTTTGACTCTGCGGTATAGGATCAAGACCCCTCACAATCACTTGGATGTGACAAAGCAATCCACTTTCACTTGCTCGACACACCCTTCCTTTGCTCAACATCTGGTGATGACAATCACCAAGAGTAATAAGATCACCTACGGTAAGAATACTCACAAGTGCCACTAGATTCTCAATCTAAGTCAAATACACTAGAAGCTCTCTCAATCACTCTCTAGATCAAACAAGATGAATGGGAGGTGTGAGAGATGATTTTCTTAGCTCCAGGGGGATATCAAGGATACAAAGTGCCAGAGTCTCCCCAAGTTAGCCAAACACCTTAAATAGGCACCACACAAAGCATCCAACCATTACTCTCAAATCGGCCTTTCTTACGTGCGATCGGGCCCGCTTTGATCAAGGCATTGGGCCCGGCGATGTCCCGCGGATGACCGCCATGGCATCACTTTCAACATTTGCACATCTGTTTTGCAATGACTAGGGAATAGCTCGCACCACGGTTATAAGCGTCGGACGCACGCTGCCCCTTCAGATCGGACGCGACCATCCCCTAGACCTTCACACATCATACTCAACAATCGGCCAGGACGCATCCACCAAAACAATTGGACTCTCGGCAATTTAGAGTCTAGTCACAACTCAAGCGGTCCAAAACATGCATTTCTCGGCCCAGGACATATGCAACACCACATTTGAATGCGCCCGGCGTCCGGTCACTCCTTTGTCTCCCACTCGGCCGGCGCCGCTCATCAAAACGGGGCGTGATAGGTCCTCCTAAAAAATCGGACACACTCCACTAAGCGGGACTTGTCAGGTCACAATCCGGTCACCACCGGGGACGGTGTCCGTCACCTGCAGTGACTCTTCCCTCTTCCGAAAATCATCGAGTCACAGCAAGTTCAGCGGGAGGTTTAGATCTAAACCCTATTAACCCTTGCTCTTATATGCCAACACCAAAGTGTCTCTCCACTTGTGCGTGTGTATTAAATTTTTCAAATGAATTTTGTAAGATTTTATTGGCACTAATGCAAAAGGGAATAAGAAAGCACATAGTGGCACTTAGACAATCGTTTTTCACCACGAGATCACCTCTTAATAAATGCGGTTGTCGATCCCTAAGCCCGACCATCAACTTCTCTACTCTTATATGACCAGCAAAATGGAAAACCTAACATACCTTGGCCTCCTCGCTTTCCATCCGCTTCTCTCCTATCTTCATCTCCAAGAGTGACACTTGATCACTTGTGGGCACTTCCGTCACGATCTCCCTTTCCCGCCACTTGGTTTTGGATCTCCTGCTTTCTCTAGTGCTACACACTTTTCTATAGAGGTTAGTCCTAGGTTTTTATCAATTAGCCAAAACCAAATTAGGGATTTCGAGGAGAGATGACTAGACACCTTGAGCCCTAGTGATAAGAGACCTAGTGGTTGATGATATCTGCTTCTAGAAAGTGCGGCAAGCTATCAAAACATTGAGATCAATTGGTATGCAATCATACACAATATCATTGAGACTCATCTCCGCTGACCCACAACAAATTATTTTGCCCAACCGCTCATCTACTACTTACATATAAGCCAATAGAAACTCTGATGACGACAAATCTTGGTAGAGTGAGTTTAGAGTAGTCTTTGTACTTTACTCAAATACGGTGGGGGTACGCTGAGCTCCACCCCTTCTTCTAATTTCATGGCACTACTATGACTTGTGTGGTCCATAACAAGTCACTAAATCATTACGGCCTATGGGCAAACTTCCTATGTTACATTTTACTATGTTTGATGGGGTACTCATCTCCTAGATATCCCAAGTTGAAAGAGTTATTTTAAGATGTATGGTGGCGGATACTATTTGGGTTGGGGATTTGCTAGTTTTTGTTTTGCAGATATGCATAGCCGTTGGATTCGATCCTATTGAGCCTAAACTAAAAACACGTATGATTTGGACGATGGTTCAGTAGGAGTAGCTTCATGATTGTTGTTTTGATTCCCACGAACACACACTTCAGTTGATCGCTTACGTGTTTCATATCAAACAAGAGGAAGCCAGTGTTGTCAAGGATTATCATGTGGATGCGGCTTTCTTAGCTGGTCTTATGGATCGGTTAGTTTTATGTACCATACTTCACTTGATATGTTGTATTACACCACTCTGTCAATGGGTTGTGGGATGATATTCGCATGGTTATTATGGTTCAACGACCTCCAAACTTGGATACTTGTATCCATGGTTCAGTGACCTCAAGCTTGGCTTTGTCATAGGAAGAAGTTGTCGATGTCTTGAGGTGGAACAAGGTGACAACACCACATTCCATTATAGCCTTGTCAACCATTCAAGCAGGTGTCTCCATTACTTCTTTTGACCTTTACTAACAAGACTACCAAGCCAATGACGATGCATTTTGCGCTTCCTTTGTTAGCCCAGGGAAACACCTAAGACAAGCTGCAAGACTAGCACAATTATTGTGGTGCCCCCCTTGGACAAGCTTCATTCATTAGCACAGTTATTGAACCCTCACTTGTTTTCACCGAGAGGGCTTTTTCCACCTCTCGTGTTCCAAAATTAATTTTTACTGTAGCCTTCATATTAGTGAGCCCTCCAATTCAAGCTGCGAGGGGGGTTAGCATGTTTAATGCCTTTTTATTACTAGCTGACTGATGTGTGCTTTTTCTTCCACTCTCTTGTGGGGGGCTTCTGACACACCTACATGTATTTAGATCTATAATCCCATGTCCTCCCCAACTCTGTTCTTCACTTGCTCACCTGCTTCTTTTCCTCTACCCTCAATCCAGTCTCCTAACACCTGCTTCTTTCCTCTATCCCCAGTCCAATCTCCTAAACCAGCAAACAGCGCCATTCATCCATGGATCTCGGTAGCACTGTGAAACAGTTGCAGCACTGACCCAACAAGGTCTTATCTGAAACGACAAAAATCAGATGTCTTAGTACAGGTTTACAAATGGAGCACACCGCGTAGATAATGCCTGCCTTACTAATTTACATAAGAGGATCCAAGGCGATATTTCGTTTATTATTCTGCACTTCCATATGTGATGACGGCACTCTTCAGCAATTACTGTAGGATCAAGGGTGAATGATGATGATAGGATCTTTGCACATAGCTACCGCAGCAAGCCACTCAGCTTAGCAGCAGCAGCACCCATCACAACTTCACAAGACTATACGTAAACCCAGCTAGTCCCGCCTGACGCCGGAGTTGTCCTTGGCCTCCTGGCAGGGATCTCGTGCACCACCTTCACGGGCCTGAGCACGCCCTCCTCGTCGGGCTGCCCTGCCGATGACTGCGTTCACCGTCTGCACCGTCTTGGTCACCGTGTCCTGCGTCGGCTTTTGTCCGGGCAACATCACCAGCCGCAGCGTCCTTCTACATAATATGCATATACCGACCAATAAGATCATTCCCAATCAAACGATAAGTTACTGTAGTTAGTTGCGTACAGCAGCGTAAGTACCTGCTGGGAGGCGGCGTTGGTGGTGTTGGTCGACATGCCGCGCCTGGCCGATCGATCGAGCAGCAGCTGCAGCCAACTTGGGAAGAGGGAGGCAAGGCAACACAGGTCACAGGCAGACTCTGTGTCAGTGTGTGTAGGTAGCGGCGATTTAGATTGGTTGCGTCCGGGCCAGGCGCTGCCTAGCTTTTTCGTCGCGGTGGCCGAAGCTACGGGAAGAGGGGCGAGGTGGCGCACTGGTGCTTGGTTGCCGGACAAGTGCCGGCCGCCGAGCCGACCACGCCGCGCATGGCCCTACTGCCAAACACCTGTCCGCTCCGGTCAACTTTGTAATGTTTAGAGCAAGTATTATGGTGGGCTGCAAGAAGGCTAAATGCTGAGGTGGAGGAGAGAAGAGAAGAGAGAGAGGAGAAGTGGGGCAAAAAGCTTACAGCCAGGACCATGCGACAAAAAACCAAGACAAGCCGCCGAGATACAGGGAGCCATTATCTTTGTGTGGAGGGCTAAACCATTGTATAAATTAGCGGCCAAGAGGCCAATTTTGTAAAGATCTATACAACCCAGAAGAAAATTGTATTATTAGCCTTGCTCTTGCCATACTCTTTATTTTAATATCTCCTACCAGCGACTACATGCCACTTTTTTATTTACCAACAGAAATGATTCTATTAAATTAAATTAAAAGTCTAATGACATCTCTGTTTTATTTTAAAGTTAAATACACTGTGGGTCTTAATTTTTTTTTTGCAATTTTATCTACTCCCTCTGTCTCTAAAAAGAATATTGCTGTGGGATACGTGCCACAAATTTGACTTGATTTATAGAAAATACGTGTAATATTTATATCTCTAAAATTTTGTTAAAAACTAGATCCAAAGATTTTTCCGTTGATACTAATTATGATACCAATCGATGATATTTATTGTTTATTAAAATTACCGGCATTTGTTTCTCGGGGAAACGCGGTGACATTCTTTAGCAACAGGGGAGCAGATCCATATTCTATAAAATAGATTGTCTAAATTCTTTAGCTTTTCAAATGATTAAGTTTAAGTTTCATGTAGGTTAAATCATGGAAATGAATTTACACTTTCAATAAACCAGTTAAAAATTTTTAAAAAATCTAGCTAGATGGTCAATTTGAAAACTTTAAAGACCATAGTGCATTTCACATTTTATTTATTACTTAAATCTCTCCTGCTAGCAGTTAATAGCATTATAGGTTTCACTACACAAAATTAACTCTTAGAAAAACATAGGAATATATGATAGGATTGCATAAGCAAGACAGAGTAATTGTAAACAAATATATATAGAAATTAGTATTTAGATGGTTCATAGGAAAATGGTAGAAATGAAAGACATAAGCTTGGAGTAGATGTTCTGAATCCTATAAAATTTATGTGAGATCACACCTACAGGAAAGTTTTCTGTATTTTTTACGTTCCAAAGTCTACTACAGTAAGAAATCCTATAGGACGAAGAATTGTATGTTTCTTTTATTAAAAATTCTTTTGTTCTAAAGGATCACTTTGTCACCACTCGAAGTTCGTTTCAAATTAACACCTTAAATAAATGAACCGTGAAATGCCTCATCGTGATCCTAAGGGCGGTCTCTACATCCTGTCTCTTTTGGTCGCCGTTTTCACAAATATCCCCTGTAGAAGCCTGGAGACTGAGCTCCAATGTGAGAGAAAAAAGCTCAACAGTGTTGTACGATGCCACCTTCCCATCTCACGGTCTGCAGATCCAAGGTGCTCGTGCGCAGGGAGGAGATGTCGCGCCAAAATCGTCTTCTGTGACAATGCTCGAGATGTCCGTGAAGGGGCACGTCCTCGGTTGCGGTGGCGGAGACAGCAATCCACACCTCAGCTCCCTCAGTCGTCGTGGTAGCGGCTTGGCATTGAGGGCGGATGCGGATCGACGACTTCCAGTTGATGCTGCCGCACAGAGGAGGATCCCGCATTGAGCCATCGGCGGCGCCGTTCCCGCTCCGGCATGTTCTCAAACCATGCCGTCTCGGTCCTGGTGCCAGCAGCATGTGTCCCAGAAGCAGTAAAGAAGCTGATGGAGACCTCTTGCATCTCAACTATCTCTAAATCTCTTCTTCTCTGAATCTCTAAATATCTTCCCTCTTAATGGTACAATGTGGGTCATGGTTCCACCGATCAAGTTTGATGATTGATAGTTGCTTTGATCTAATATATGCAGCTCTACTATTTTAATATGTGATTCATGTGTTCTAGTTGAGGTTGTTTCTGACAGGACAATGATCTATTCTATTTTTGTTGTTTGGATATAGCGATATACATATATCATATCCTACCTTTCAAGGGTAATATTGTAACATAACCATCTATTCTCATCCCTTATTTAATCTAGCGATCATCTATTTCTTTTTCTCTCCTATCCTACTCTCATATCCTACACTGCCAAGTTTGACAACCAAAATTATTTGACCAAAGGGCTAACCAAAATAATTTTAGCTTCACCTGTGTAGCTGGTGTAGCTGCTTATGGAATTAAAGCACAAAAATACACTACACTAAAGTAGAGCTACACCAAATAAGACCAAATGACATGGTGCTTTTTTCCGATTACAAATTTATACGGAGAGCGGAGAAAATAGAGGCGAAAAAACTGTTCAAACTCTTGGAGCAATTCAACTTTGGTTTATGCATACCACAAGGTCATAGATGGTTCAAACGAAAAATATTTTACACTCACGTATGAATTAAAGCCCACTAGATTTGGTAAGATAACATGACCACAACCTTTTCGTGTGAATTGAGCGAGCTAAGTTGATTAGATTTGTTGTGGTGGAATATAGTTACTCCCATGTTTTTTATTTAACCCTTTATATCCAATATTCACGTTATACACTTGGGCGTGGTAAACCCATTTTGAACCCACGGGGAATCGGCATCGTGACCTAGGTACTGAGGTAACACGCCTCGGCACCTTAGGCCATGACGCTAAGGTTGGAGGTCATGCGCCATGGTTGGCGTGGTTGGCAACATGGCGATGAGGTGGCCCCGATGCTCGGCGTCGTGGTCCATGGTGCAAAGCTTTAAACCACAAGTACGCAACTAGTTTCTTGGTTGAGGCACACTTTTTTTCCTCTTTTCTGTCCCTCTCTCTCTCCCAAATTGTCGATTCAGACGAAAATGGTAGGACATGTGAAAGATAAAAGTGTTTTGGGGTGTTTGGATCCACACTACTAAATTTTGGCTCATGCATCGAGCATAATTAGGAGTATTAAACATATATAAAAATAATTGCATAAGCCGTGACAAATTCGCAAGATAAATCTATTTAGCTTACTTAGTCCATGATTTGCTAATGTAATGCTATAGTAAACATGTGTTAATCATGGGTTAATTAGGCTTAATAGATTCATCATGCAGTTAGCCATGACTTATGCATTTAGTTTTATAATTAGCTCATGTTAGTCCTCCAATTTGCATTCAAATATCCAATGCGACCCGAGCTAAACTTTAGCCTATGGATCTAAACACCCCGGCACTTACAAGGATGATTCTAGGTCAAAGGGATCTCATGAGAGGCCACCACGACATCATTAGTCCCACATTCAACTCGAGCTAATTGAGAAATCTGAACCTCATTTAGTGCAGATATAGCATCGCATTACATCAGGCACATCTTTCACATCCACCTCAAGGTCCGTTAACGAAGGATCAAATGGTGCTAGATTGCCCAATTCCAGTGAAAACCCTTGAAGGGTGGGATCAATGGACACCTTCCGCATAGACAAATCCAAACATTACAACTCATCACGCATAACCAATTTGACATAATTTTCCCACTGATCTTCACAACCAATTGAGATCATCCACCTTAGTATCGTGTCTTCCAAACTAAAGTGAACTAACCCCTCAACTACTATGCCCTCCTCATTTGTATCACAATGTAGCTCCTTGTTGACACTTGTGGTGGGCACGCAGATAAAGATTTGCAAGCACATGAATATCATAGTAGCCTTTTGAATAAGAGTATTATATCCATAGAGAAACGTGAGAGATTAACAATGTTGTAACTTAACCTATGAGTAGCATAGATTAAGGTAAATAGGATTGTAGAGAGTATTCCTAAGGTTATTAACCCTTATGATAGAATTGTATTATGGTGTCTATCTCGGGACATCACTAATGAAGAGCACAACAAATTATGAGTTCTCGCCGGACCGCATCCTGCTAATCTTACAGATGATAGGTGGACTACAGAGGATCAACAAGGCTATCACCCAAACTGACCTACCACACATTTTTGGAATGCAAGGGGCATCCACAAGCTATCGAAAGTCTAACCACCACGTTTACACAATGATAACAACCTTTACTCAAGCACATTGCAAGGATTAAAGCTCTCTAATGAGATGTGATCCTGATAAACATAAACACAAAACATAATTTAAATGGAAGTTAATTACCAGAGTTATCTCAAATGAAGCTCAAGAAGAACTTGAATTCACCAAGGTACAAGTTGTAGTCCTTCCTCCAAACTCCTTCCTCATTCTCTCTTCTTCTTTGTATAATAATAGATGGATTCTGCATTCATTGTGTATTGTTGTCTCTTGCTCAATCAGACTCATCCTTCTAGAGGCTCTAGGGGTCTTTATACAGGGAGATAGAGAATGGGTCAATTAATTGCCATGTCATTGATCTATGGCAACATCAATCCTCATTCCTTGGATCAAACCACCTCAACAAGTGGTGTAGACTAATCCTTAATGATGGTGGAAGGAGCAAGGTGCCGTGGGTGCACCTAGGGGGGTCGATAGATGATAGGTAGGGTCAGGCAACCCCACCCTAGTTCTATCTGATGTGGTTTTTTTTCCTCTTTGACTAATACGATGTTTGGTGCTTCAGGTGTCTTGTGGAAAAAACATGATTTATGGTGAAACTATGTCCCACTTAATCTGTTTTTCTTTTTTTAATCCTCCTGTACATATGAAATCACTAAAACTTGTGGAAATAGTTAGTTTGAACCTCCACCTATATTGATGATTTATTTTCAAGAGTAAATTATATTAAGTTGACATTTAATAATTGATGTTAGCAACTATCAACACTCCTCCTGAGATTGAGCAACCAACTTATTGAGCGACAGTAGCGCTCTAAATAGCACAACACCCTTTGTATTACAACAAACCAAACATTTCCATAAACATTACTTGTCCACTGCCTCCATGATGTAAGATTACAAGATTGCCCATCTAAATCATACAAAAAAACATACTTAATACATTGAATCAAAATTGACAATTTTTTTCTCTAATCAATACCACTCTTGTTTTTTGGGTTTCATTGTCCATCTTACTTGAGAGTCTCAAATTTAGTACAAACAAACTAATATCATATACTACTTAACTATCTACTTGTACTTATCCTATTATAGGTATGTCCTTCTAATTATACTTACCTTTTTATACTACCTACTTCCTCCGTTTTAAATTATAAGTTGTTTTGACTTTTTTAGTACATCCATTTCACTATGTATCTAGATATAATAATAATGTGTCTAGATACATAGCAAAATGGATGAACCAAAAAGTCAAAGTGACTTATAATTTAGAACAGAGGGAGTAGTAATTAACTAACTATCACTAAATTATTAGGTACTTAAACTAAGTAAATAACTAAGTTACTACATTATAACTAACTAAATAACTAAATTAACTAACTACTTCACTAATTCATGCTAATTAAATAACTAATTTGCATACTATTAAAAATTTACTTATAGCGTGAGAGTGGTATTAGAGGCCGTTGTGGGGAGGTGGGCGTGCGGCGGCCGACCTCCACACACAGCCGGGGACGGTAACCCCTGTGCCTCTACGACATGATAGCTCCTTCGTGTTCACGAGGTGGAGAGCGTTAAGGGGGTAGCCTCGGTCACGGTGGCGGGGGGACGAGGGTCAGCGGTTGGTCGACCACGGGGCGGCGAGGGCGGTGATATTGTGCCGAGGCGGCGATGGGGCGGCCATCGGCAAAGACCAGAGGGAGACACCAACATGATTAAAGGGAGGCTACGCACGCATAATAGAGTCCTACCTCGATGCTAAGATCTAGGGAGCCAAGCTCGGCACCATGATGTGTGGCGCCATGGTGGGTGCCACTTCTACGCCCGGTGAGTGGCCACACAACATCAAGTCTATGCTCTTAGACAGTCACGGTTTAACCCCCATTCCAAAGACGAGATTTGTACACCTAAGGGTATAAACATGAATGTTTTACAAATGTAGATTAAATTTACTTTTTTTGTATAACTACTCGGGGTTAAATACTTGAATTAGTAATTGTTTTTAGCTAGGGGATACACTTAACGGTGATTTTCATGTTGATAATCACTTTTATATAAGATGCAAGAAAGCATGTTATGTTATATATGGATATGCTCATGTAGTATAATAGTATAAATAAAATGACAAAGCTTATGATCTTGGCGTCGATGGCTGTGATTGTTGTCACATGTTATTATATAGTCTTATATAGAATTCTAGATATGAAGGACAAATAACTCCAAGTTTAGAATGGAAGTAGTATCATATTGTACAACTTTCTAGTATATGTTTATGTTTATGAATGTGGATATATACAATACACTCATGATAATGATTAATAATAAGGTCTTGTTTAAATTGTGAAAAATTAAAAAAAAATTTGGAACTATAGCATTTCATTTGTATTTGGTAAATATTGTCCAATTGTGGACTAACTAGGCTTAAAAATTTGTCTCGTGATTTACAACTAAACTGTGCATAGTTATTTTTTACTTATATTTAATGTTCCATACATACAGGCGATGGCGGAGCACAACACCATCGGTGTTTAACCACCCATAGCCTACCATGGGGTCCCCGTAGCAGTTGATTCGGATCTCGGCGAATACTAGAACTCGGTGGTTTACGCAAGAGACACTCGGTTTATCCTGGTTCGAGCCCTCATCATCAAGTAAAAGCTCTATTCCGGTCGGTCTTGGCCTTTTGCATTGGATTGATGTATGATTGTGTGTTGTTACAATAAAGGTGCTCGGGCTCCTTTTTATGAGAGAAAGGAGCGAAACTTTGATTCTAATCCTAGTCGGTCTAGTAGAGAGAGTTCTGTTTCTATTACAGAAGTTACTTCCTATTTGCCTAACTAGGACAGGACGTCATCTACTCGGAGTCGGTCCTCTTGCTTCTGTCTTGTGGGCATGCCTTTAGTGGGAATCATGCCGATAGGGGACCGTCTAGGTTCGCATCGACAAGCCCCGAGCATTTCGAAGTAGAACTTCGGGAGCCGACTTGTTTCTTCGAAGTGATGCTTTGAAGTGGTCTTTTGAAGGCTTCTTTTTCTTTTTTTATGTGCACCGTAGGTGCACTCATTGAAATGTAGCCCCGAGCCTCTTGCTATTTGTTTATAAATAGCTAGAGGATCTTAAGAAAAAATAGAAAAAAGTTGAGGGTGTATACCCTGTAGCCTCTGAGCCTTCAAATCAGGAGTTATTTTTCGTAAAAAGAAGTTAGATGATGGCTTTTGATCTTTTTGGGTCTTTCTTTGAATGCTTCTTTCCGTTGTCTTGCTGAAGGTGCACTCAATGAGTGTAGCCCCCAGAGCCTCTCGCTATTTGGAACAAAAAGCTGGATGGTCTTGGAGAGAAAATAAATTAGAATTGTAGCCCCCTGACTTTTTACCGAGTTCTTTTATGAAGAAGTCGATCAAAGACTCGTGACTCCCTTTTGCTGATTTGTCCTTTCTTGTCCTTTATGTACGCTCTTGATGGTTGGGCATTGGCGGTGGAGCATTAAAAGTTATGTGCTTTTACTTGTGAGGGGATATCCTCGGGGATATGCACATGCGAGGTTCCTTTTACTGCCCATCTTTAAGTCTTGTCGAGGCGTTTCTCTATCTGGGTGCACTTAGTCTATGTACACCGACCGGTTTCTATAAATAGATCCGTCCCCTTCGGTTGTCCTCGGAACTTTGAAGTGTGCTACCTTTTGTTTTTGTGAAGATGATTGTTTGTGAGATGGATCAGCCCCAGGCTTCTTTCTTTTTCTTCCAATATGGTCTTCTTAGTGGGTAGAAGAAATCTTGAGATAGGGATTAGAGGCGGACTAGTCCCCAAAGTAGCATTGTGATTGGAGGCTCGCTACGGTAGGTAGAAGAAGTCTTGAGATGTGCCTTGTCTTTGGGTCATTTTGTAGTCTCGGTTCTTCTTTTCCACTCACGCCAAACATCTATTACGTGCGAAGACTGCCGATCCGCATGAACCTTTAGCTTTCCGGTGATGCTCCCGGGTATCCTCGGCCGAGGGGCTTGGGCCGGCGGTCGGCAAAGGCCCGGCCGAGAAGACCATGCCGGCGCTACCGGAAGACCATGGAGTAAGGCGCAAGACTCGGCATGCAGATATGATTCGCCTAGATCATCGGGGCGTCGGTTTCCTTGAACCTAGGATTTCTGGTCGGCTAATTGTGTGTCGATCGGGGAAAAGCAAGATTAGATTGATCTTGTAACCCTGCCCCCCCGACTATATAAGGCGGGCGGGGACCCCCAAAAACAGTTGTTCCCGATCATAATCCACAACGAGAACACGGGACTAGGGTTTTACGTCACCTCGGCGGCTGAACTGTCTAAACCCGTGTCTCGTGTTACTTTCTTGCTCTTGATCTCGCGCACCTCACCACCCTCGATCTCATCTACTACCTCGGGCACCCCCAAGGTAGGCTGCCCGCCAGATATATCGTCGGCGGTGGCGCGCCCGGAGGTAGGGGTGTGCGTTTCAGATCCGTCGGCGAGCAAGATGGTTACTCCTTCCACCGTCGCTCTCTCCGCCGCGTCGGGCATGACCTTCACCGTCGGATCCATCACGTGGACCGTCGCCGCCCGAGCACGATGGCGGGGAGAGCAGCCAACCCGGATCCCATCCAATGGAACCGGGCATCGTCGGCCCCGGCCGGCCGAGCCAGCGCCTCCAAGCGAGGCCACGGCGATCCTCCCCCCGGGGGGCCTGCTGCAGCGCCCCGTCGGGAGAGGAACCCCGTCAACTCCGGCGACCTGATTGAGCTCATCGGCCAGGGTCGGTGGAGGCATCTGTGAGTGCATCGAACTTCGCCCGCTGCGCTTCGCGGGCGGCTTTAGCGAGCACCCACCCGTCGGACGGGATGGCAACCAGCGCGTCGCCGCCGGGCACCACGCCCGATCCGACCACCCGCCGCCGAGGCCATCGGCCATCCGGTGAGGCCCACTTGGACTGGGCGTCCCATCGCGGCCAGCGGACGACCCACCGGGTTTGGGCCCCGGTGGTTACAGGAGATTTCCTCCGGCACCCAAACCACTCGGCGGGGCGCCATCGCGGTTTCCCGGAGGAACAGATCTACAACCATGGTGGCATCACCCGGCCGCAAGGTCCCGCGGGTACCCACCGGGGAAGTAGCACGGCGACAACTTCGCCCAACCATCACCGGTCGACACCCCATCGCCCGGCCAGTTAACATGGTACTGCTCCACTGGCGGAGGACGGCGAGTCACTCCACACCATCACGGAGGAGCAGCCCGGTTCCGACTCCGATGCCTCTCCCGGATCCGATCTAGATACATCAATCGTTGTTAGTGGGCGGAACCCTCCGCGAAATTACATCCCTCCCGGTATACCGGCGCGCAGATCTTCATGCTCCGGCGGTCTCGCCGGACGAGACCCACCGGCCGGCAGAGGCAGATGGACATCGCGCCCGACGCCCCAAAGCCAACGCCCGATCGAGCCGAAACGCCGTGTGGCTACGAGCAGGGAGGCGGCGTCTCCTCCCGAGATGCGGCCGGCCGGGGCGCCACCTCTGAGGAACTTGGCGAGAAGAGTTCGTCTACATCGGCGAACAGATCGTAGCGCCGACCCGGCGCCAATCTCGCCGTCGCCGCCAACGAGCTTGGGCGCTTGCCCCGACCCCTCGGGTAAACCGGGCTAAAGCTTTCATCAAGGCTGCTCAAGTGCGGGTGAGCGAGGCTACGGGAGATGCCGTCCGGATCCTCCACATCGGATCCGGCCGCCACGGTCGGGAAGATCGAGCGTTCCGCCGATCGCACAATGGCGGGGGAGGTAAGCGCAACCGCGGCGGGAAGCGGCGGCCACGACATGCCGAGATCAACTATCAACCAGCCACCCGCCCGGCGCCCGTGCGATCATCAATGCGGGCGTGGCGCTCGCGCCGTCATCGGCGCCCGACGCGCACCGATGCCTACAACGCCGAGATGGAGCGCCGCCGTCGTTTTGACGCCGAGCACGGGGGGCTCCGACCGCAACGGCGCCGGTGATCGAGGGCCCCAAGCCCCTCTCGGCGCGAGCTGCGGTCCCATCGGTGGCCCGATCACTTCGGATCCCGGAGCGGTGGAGCCCTACGGCGGCAAGGCTAACCCCGGCGGTGGCTCCAAGCGTATCTTAGTAGCGATCGGCCGCGGGGGAAACGGAAGACACGATGGCAAACTACTTGCTGTCATCTTTGGCCTCCCGGTCCTGAACTGGTTCACGGGACTGGAGGAGAACTCCATCGACAAGCTGGGGCGCAGCTCCGGAAGCTCTTCGTGGACAACTACATGGCCACGTGTGATCGCCAAGCCACGCGCCCGCGATCTCGAAAGGTTGGCGCAACGCCCCAACGAGGCGCTCCGGCAATACATTCGCCCGCTTCTCCACGCTGCGCACCAGCGTCGCCAACGTCAATGACACCGGCGTCATCACGGCCTTCATCCGAGGCCTCACATACAGCAACTCCTGCACGAGCTCCACGAGAAAACGCCCGAAACAATCGGCGAGGCTGATGAAAACCGCCCGGCGCCTACGCCTGCAGGAGAGGGAGGCCGAAGGGCACCACCAGAGACCTCGTCGCGGGGGAAGAGGCCCATGCCCCCTCCTCCGCCGCCCCGGGAGCTCCTCGGCCCAACGATCGCAACACCGACCCGGAGGGATCGAAGGCGGATCATCGCCACAACAACGCGACCGCTCGGACCGATACCAGGGCCGCCCGGCCCGGCGTGAACAACGTCAAGTCACGGGTCAAGCGAAACCTCGGCGCCCGAGTTCGACAAAGTCTGGATCGGCCGTGCCCGATCCACAAGAATGCGACGCACACCATGCGCCAATGCTACGGGCTCGGCAAAGTTTTCGGGAAGAAGACATGAAGCGCCAACGCCGCCGTGGCGGCGACAAAAAGCGGCGGCGACAAAGAAGATGACCGAAACAGGCGGTGCCGTACCAAACACCGTCAAGAGCGTGGCCACGATCTGCGGTGGACCACACGCAATGGAAAGCAAGAGGAGCAAGAAGGCGACCGCCCGGGGAGAATCATGGCGGTCTCAGACGAAAAAACTATCGCCCGACCCGCCTTCTGCCATGGTCCGACCAGCCCATCACCTTGGCCGGGGAAGACCGGTGGTCGGACATACCATACCGGGCGTTTCCCCACGGTCCTCGACCCGGTGATCGGCAACGTCCACTTCAAGCGTGTCCTCATCGGCCGGCGGGGAGCTCCTTGAACATACTCTTCCCAAAGTCGCTCCGGGAACTTCGGCATCCCGAAAAGAGGCCCTCTGCCCGGCCGAATCTCCGTTACGGGGCATCATCCCGGACAAGCCATCGGGCCGCTCGGCCAAGTGACCTGCCCGATGCTGATTCGGCACCCCGGGCGGTTCCGTAAGGAAAAACCTTCTTTGTTCTACGTCGCGGACTTCGACCGCGGCCCATCATGCCATCTTGGGGCGCCTGGCCCCTGCACAAGTTTATGGCGGTCCCTCACTACGCCTACCTCGTGATGAAGATGCCGGCTCACGGTGGTGTGCTCACCCTCCGCGCCGACTGAGGCATGCCCTTGCGAGCAAAAAAACTACATCATCAACGAGACCGCCCGGCCTCGCTGCCAAGATGCAAGCGTGCCTCGCCGACTCAAAGAAGTGCCGCCCAGGAAGACCCGGGAGATCCCGGTCAATGAACCACCGCGCTCCTCCATCAAAAACAAGGAGACCAAGGTCATCGACTTGGGCACGGGTGACCCCTCAAGGTCACTCGGATCGGCGCCAACCTCGACCCCAAATAGGAAGGCAGCTCGTCGGCTTCCTCCGGGACAACGTGGGCGTGTTCGCATGGAAACCTGCGGACATGCCGGAGTACCGAGGAAGTATGCCGAGCACGCCCACGAAGGTCTCATCCTCCGCCAAGCCGGTCAAGCGAAAGCTCCGCCGATTCGCGGGACAAGAAAGAGGCTATTAGGGTAGAAATCAACCGGCTCTTAGCCGCCGGTTTTATCAAAAAAAGTGTATCACGCCCCCGGTGGTGGCAAACCCGGTCCTCGTCCGCAAAAAAGCAATAAAGAATGGCGAATGTGCGTTGATTACACCGATCTTAACAAACAACGCCCTAAAGACCCGTTCACTCTCCCTCGCATCGGCAGTCGTAGATTCCACCGCCGGCTGCGAACTCCTCTCGTTTCTTGACTGTTATTCCGGGTATCACCCGGATCGCCTTAAAGGAGTCCGACCCGGGTCAAAAGCGGCCTTCATAACTCCATTCGGCGCCTATTGCTACACGGCGATGTCCTTCGGCCTAAAGAATCTTTGGGGCGGCGTACCCGGCGGACAATTCAAGCATGCACGAAGGATCGGATAGGCATCAACGTCGAGGCCTCGTCGGCGGCGTTGTGGTAAAATCTAAAACCGCCGATAAGCTTAATCGCCGACCTTGACCAAACATTCAAAAGTCTCAGAGTGTATCGATGGAAACTCAATCCAAACAAGTGCATTTTCGGACTTCCTCGGGAATCCTGCTCGGGAATACGGTCGGCGACCACGGTATCGAACCAAACCCGAGAAGGTGTCGGCCATAACCAAAATGTTGCCGCCAACCAATATCAAGGAAATCTGAAGCTTCGCCGGTTGCTTGGCGACCCTAAGTCGGTACATCTCAAGCTAGGAGAGAGGGCCATGCCTTTCTTCCGCTTACTCGGCGTCAGACAAGTTTGTTTGGACTCCGGAGGCGGCGAGGCATTCAAGGAGCTCAAGGTCTTCTTGGCGGCGCCCCCAATCTTAACGGCTCCGCTACCGGCGAGGATCTCCTCCTTTACATCGCAGCAACGAATCGGGTGGTCTCCACGGCCGGTCGTCGTCGGCGTGGCGAACCGGGCATGCATTCAAGGTGCGGCGCCCGGTCTACTACATAAGCGAGGTCTGAGCGAGTCCAAAACTCGTTACCCGCAAATACAAAAAGCTCATCTACGCCGTCCCTCACGGCGTCACGTAAGGTGAACCACTACTTCCGGTCTCACAAGATAACGGTGGTGTCCCAATTCCCCGTCGGCGACATCATAAAGAACAAGGAGGTTGGCGGAAGAATCGCCAAATGGGCGTCGAAATCGGCGCATACACCGTTGAATACGCGAAGCCGCCCGGACGATAAAATCGGGCGCTCGCCCGACTTCATCGCCGAGTGGACGGACATGCGAGGAACCGTCCCACACGAGCACCCCGGCCTTTGGAAGATGTACTTTGGCGGTGCGCTAAATGTGGCGGTCTTTGGTGCGAGGGGTCGTACTTGTATCTCCAAGCGGCGAGGAACTCCGATACGTCTTGAGAATACATTTCAAGGCATCTAACAACGCCCCGCCCAGAAATGCGAAGCTGCCATTCACGGCATCAAGATTGCTATATCCACAGGGGATCAAAGCCTGGAAATCTTCGGCGACTTCGGCGGCGCTGGTCGTCAACCCGGCAAACAAAAGCTGGTCTTGCACCGGCGAAAAATGGGCGCCCTCTTGCTCGGAAATCCGGAAACTTCGAGAACAAATTCTACGGCATTGAGTTCCACCACATCGTTCGGGAAGAAAACTTCGAGAGGCCGATCGGCTCTCAAGTTAGGCTCTACGAGCCCATTCCGCCCGGGCGTATTTGCGCCGCGATCTCGACACCATCTATCGGCCAAGGCGGGCGGCGCCCAACCCGACCCGCTGCGGAGAAAGCGTCGCACTCGTCGAGGCCACTTTGGCGCCGAAGGCTGGCGCTCCCGTTCATCGAGATACCTCACCAACTCGAGGTCCCGGTGACAAAACCGAGGCAGGCGTTTGTCTGGCGGAGCAAGCACTACGTCTGGTAGAGGGCTCGGCGATGCTTGTGAAACGCCAACGCTAACGTTACGCAAAAGTGCGTTCTGCGGCCCGAAGGCTTGAAGATACTAAAAAGAAATACATCTTTGGACTCTGTGGAAGCCATTGCGCCTCTCGGAACACAGTCGGCGAGCCCTTCCGAGCTGGATTTTCTTGGCCGACCGCCGTGGCCGGCCTTGAGAACACACAGTGCGACATTGCGAGGGATGCCGGTTCTTCGCCAAGCGACCTCACTGCCGGCCCACGCTCTAATGGCGATCCCGTCGGCTGGCCGTTCGCGATCAGGGGACTCGACCAGATCGGCCCCTTGAGCCGCACCGGGGCAATTTTAAATACGTCTTGGTCGCCATCGACAAGTTCTCCAAGTGGATTGAGTACAAACCACTTTCGCCCGGCTCGACAAGCAAGAAGGCCGCCCGAGTTCTTTGAGGAAATCGTTCACCGCTTTGGCATCCCGAACAGCATCATCAGCGACCTCGGGTCAAACTTCACGGGAAAGCGAGTTACGGGAGTTTTGTGAAGAGCGCTCCATCTTGGTCAAATATGTCTCCGTTGCGCACCCACGTGCCAGCGGCCGGGCCCGGAGCGCCAAGCGGAATGATCTGGGCGCACTTAAAAAGCGCCTATACGGAAGGGCGACAAGCACCGGGAAGGTGGGCGAAGGAACTTCCACCCGGCGATCACAGGGGCTGCGCCGCCTTGACCGATCGAACACGGGGGTTTCCCCCTACTACATGGTATCTGGGTCGGAAGGCTGTCCTACGAGGGCGTCGCCTTCCGATCGCCAAAGTGGAAAACTACTCGAGGAAACCTCCGACCAAGCGCCGCCCGCGGCGTCGACCGTGCGAGAAAAAAAAAACGCCTAGCCGCTGCGTCCGTCG
Organism: Chrysopogon serrulatus; assembly: GCA_015844335.1. Taxonomy (NCBI): domain Eukaryota; kingdom Viridiplantae; phylum Streptophyta; class Magnoliopsida; order Poales; family Poaceae; genus Chrysopogon; species Chrysopogon serrulatus. Next base: position 92,376 of record JADLZL010004547.1, on the reverse strand, counting down.
GCAAAGTACCTAGAGGGCGTCCGTCGCTATTACGACCGCAAGCGTCAGGGGCGCCCCCAGCGGTCGGCGATCTGGTCTTACGTCGCCGCCACGAGCTCCGCGGGCATGCATAAGCTCTCCTCCCCCACAGGATGGTCCCTTCATCGTCAAGGAGGTCACCCGACCCGAGGGGTCCTATAAATTTGGTGGAGTCGGGCCAGGCGCGATATCCCAAACTCTCACATGCACGCCGAGCACCTAATACGTTTTTACGCCTAATAAGTCAAGATGAACAAAGATATGTACTCTGTTTCCCTTTGTAATCCAAATATATATATGATTTAATGTCTTTTTTTGTCTTGTCTCTTTTTCTCCTCGTGCATTCATTTTTCATATGTGCTACCCACGCACTATACGCCAATAAGACCGCCCGATGCGCACTTTAACTCAAACCGTCGAACAACCACATTTCTGGCCCAAACCTACACGTGCTAGCGGCTCGGCGCTGCGTTATGGAAAGGCCAGCGGCGGTTCCCGGGGGGACCACAGTACCCTCTACAGCGCAATACAAGGAACATACCCTTAGCGCTATGAGATACTAGGAAACTTGGGCGGTCCGGCAAGGCGACAAAGTCACACACTTTGCGGGGGCATTACGGCAAACACTTTACATGCATAACAAAAATGATAACATCATTTACGACAGCAGCGTCTCCACACGCAATACATAAGTTAATTCTAACGCTCTTCTCCTAGGGCGCGTCGGCCTCGGCGTCGCCCGAACAGGTCCAGTCCTCCACCACCTTGGCGGCGGCATCGGAGGACTCGGCGCTCGGCTTCTCCCGGGTCGGCGACCGACTTGGTCGGGCAAAACCCGCCTCGACCGGGATAACTCCACCCGGGGATAGTGCGGCCGGACCAGCGCCCGGCTAGCGTGCCGGCGGCGGCGCGAGGCCGCTCCGTGAACAAACACACGTGTTTGTTGTAGAAACGGCTTTGGCATCGCACCGAGAAGCGTGACAACGAAGGATAGCGCTCCCGAGCACGTCCCCGTCGTAAACCCCCCCGTCGGGATCGGCGAGATTCAACGGTGGGGTCGGGAGGGCGATGGTGTCTTCCATCCGCTCCTCGGCCGCAAGCAAGCGCCGTTTCAAATCCGCTGCGCCGCCGCCGCGTTCTCCCTTTAAGCTGCGGAACAAATGGTAAAAACCCGACAAACCCGATCGGGTAAACAAAGCAAAAAGGTAACGACACTTACGCTGTGCCTCGGACCGGGCTGCCTCCGCCCGGCCCAGGTAGCCTTGGCCGCCTCACGGGTTAGCTCCTCGGCGATTTCTTTGAGGCTAGCTGCGGCTCGCCTTCAAGAAGCTGCTGCGGCCGAGCACAAGTCGGCCTGAGAATACACAAGAGCGCCCGAAAAGGAAGGTAGAGGAAAACATACCGGTCACCAGCGCACAAAAGTGTTTGCCGCGCCCCTTCCGCCCGATCGGCGGCGGCGGCCGCCTCCCACAAGCCGGCGTTCTCACGCTCCGGCTCTTCCACTTGCCGGTGCGGTCGGTCGTCGTCTTCACGAGCGGCCTTGATTGCGCTCGGCGGGCCCGACCGACTCCGCCAAGCTGGTCTTCTCACGGAAGAAGCCGCTCGTTGTCGGCCTTCATTTTTTTAAATGGCGGCCGCCCGGCTGCTCCGGCCGAGCGTGCCCGCGTCTCAGCGGCACGGGCCAGCTCCTACATGCATATTCGACATAAGCTGCAACACTATCAAGCGAGACAATATGATTACTTACGGGCTCGGCGCCGAGCAGCGAGATCGGCGTCGTTTTGATATTCAGCGACGGCGATCTCGTCGTCCACCACCTCCACCCGTTCACCTCGGGGTCGATGTAGAACGCGTGCGGCGAGCCGCTGGCTCCCTCGCGGCGCAGGCACCTCCCGCACCACTTCCTCCGGCTCGGGCTCCGCCCCGCTACCGGCTCCGCCCGTGGCGCCGCCCTTCTTTGGCGGATGACGAGGCAGACCACTGGAGCGGGCCGCCGAGCGCCCTCCCTTGCCGGTCGGCCGGCAAAGGCGGCGTCTCCGCGCCCGAGCAGGGGGGATCGCGCCCTCCTCGCCCCAATCGGGCTGGTCGGGAGTCACCCCGCATCGGCCGCCTGAGGGTGGGCTGTCCCTGGGACGCGACCAGTGTCACCCTCCCCGCACGGCCGGGGTCCTCCTCCACGGGATCGCTGCAACATACACTCCTAAGCTAAACACCGACAACACCGGGGAACAAAAAAAAAACGAGTTGGTACTTACAGTCGGTTGGGGCGGGGCCAGCCTTGGCTGAAACGCCGGGGGCCTCAGGCTGCCCGCCTCGGTCGGTCGGGTCGGCGGCACCGATGGCCGCTCGGCCGCCTTGGCGGCGCCCCCATGGTCGGCATTTTCTCAAATACCGGTCGCCAGCAGAAGTCGCCCGACCTTCGGCGCCGGCCGACGCCGGACGCTCTCGTCCAACGTCTCCGTGTCCTCCTGATCTTCGTCATCCGAGAGGATGACGGCTTCCTTCCCCGCCCCTGCTCCTCGCCCGATTCGAGCAGGCGAGGCAGGGGGCACGGTCTCCTTCTTGCGCCTCTTCGGCGGCGCCTCCTCCGAGCCACCCTTCGCCGATGGGCCCTTGGCTCGGCGGCTTGGGGGCTGCCTTCTCGGCCGTCCCCTCGTTCATCGAGTCCTCCGCAATCTTGCGGATTTCCTCCATTGATCGCCGCCGGTCTACACCCGGTCGGCCGGTGTCGTCGGGCACATCCGACACATAAACGGCTCGATCCTGCATAAACGGCGGCTTGAGCATCGGCCAATCACACACATAATACTATAACAAAGCAGAAACTCACCGCCGGTCGTGGATTGCCCAGTTGTAGGGCTTCTGCATACCAAGCTCCTCGGTGGGTACCTCCGACGAAAAAACGGCGTGAGCCGCCGCAAGAGAACCTCCTTAGAGATCGCCTCCGGCTCACTCACGCGTAGGGTCCTTGTCCCCGGTACTCGTACCCCGGGTGCTCGCGCTCCTTGCATGGTTGGATGCGCCCGCAAAGACGGCCGATAGCCACCGCCACCCCCCGTCGGGGTTCATGGGGCGGATGATGCCGAGCAGCGCTCCTCCACCTGCACCATGTCGGCCAGATGATGGCCGCTCGGACCCGATTGGCGTTGGCGCTCCACCACTCGTTTACCTCATTGGAGATCGTGGAGCGGGGTTGCGATGACGAACCATTGGGTGTTCCATCCCTTGATGGAAGAACGAGGGCAATCCCGAGATACTGGTTCCTCATCCCGTCCCCGAAGACAAAGATAGAGGCCACCAACCACCTTGGGTGAGCCGGCTCCGGTGAACGCCCTCGGGCGTAAGAGATGGCGGAAGAGGTTGAAGTGGGGAGGAATGCCGAAAAAGCCTCGCAAAAATGGATGAAAACAGAAAAGATGAAGAATGGAGTTGGGGTGGAGATGAATGAGCCGGATCTTGTAGTATGCAAGAAACTTCCGGAGGAAGGGGTGCGCCCGGCAGCCCGAACCCGCGGCGGAAATAATCCGCAAACACTACGAGCTCATTACCGTTCGCGGGGTGGGGAAGGACTCACCCACGGTGGGGCGCCAACCCGGCGCGGCGCCTCGTCGGGCAGCACTCCGTCGCGGACGAGCTCATCGAGGACCGCCCGCGTGCGGTCGACGTAGCCCACCCACCTCCGCGTTAGGCGGACCTCCGCGCCCACGGATCTCCGCCCGCGCCCGATGCGCCGCCGCCGCCGCCAGCGGAACCACGCTTTTGCCCCTTGCCGCCGGCCATTTCGGATCTAGGGTTCGGATTGGGAGCGCCGGTGATGTGGGAGAAAAAGGTTGTGCGAGGGAAGGCGAAGAGGCAGCGGGGTTTGCGAGGCGTCGAGAGGAAGGCAAAGAGTGTGACCAAAAGGCCATGCCGGTCTTTAAATGGATCTGAGACGGCGGTGTCGGGCGCCAAGCCCAGCGTCGCTTCGCCTTCCTTCCGTGGAAAACCGCGCCCCGCGCCGCTCCGTGGTTATCCGCCGGGAGGCTGGACCGCGTGCGATGTTTCCCGAAGGGTGCTAGGCCCAATGGGCGGCCCAACCGAGGCTATAGCCCCGGTCGCAGAGCCCCGCACTGACAAAGAATTCAAAATCGGGTTCACGAAAGATGACAAGTGTCACTAGCTACATTAGTATGCTATCAAGTTACTCAATGCTTTGTTCGGATCGGGTGCCGATCCCGGCACATCGACATTTTGATACATACATGACATTAACGACTCGGGGGACTCATATTAGAAGATTGACTCTTTGATACTTTGATCCCGGCACCGTCTCATATTTCGCCTACTACCGGTCTCGGGGACTACGTGGTACACGTCGCCGAAAGCGACCTGACGTGGTACACGGGACCCGTATGCTTGGGAGATCTTTGTTTTTTTTTTTTTTCCTCTTGAGCAGCTCGCGTCTCCACGACAAAGTGGGACCTCCTGCGTTCCTCTCAACCGCGCGGCCGCTGTGTGTTCCACGGCGCGATTCCGCCTCCCTCTAGCGTCGTACGGTCGGCCTCGGCGACGCCGACCACCACGACTCGTCGGATCCGTTGATCGATTTTCGCACCGCCCCGACACTTTGGTCGGAAGAATTGCCGGCACCAAGGAAGACGCTGAATGGTTCCCAACCTTGGGTTGAGACACGCAAGCTGCTCGGGGGGACTAGGCGTGGGGATTGCTCCCCGGGTATCCTCGGTAGGGGCTGGGCCGAGTGGTCGGCAAAGGCCCGGCCGAGAAGACCATACCGAGCGCTACCGGAAGACCGTGGAGTAAGGCGCAAGACTCGGCATGCGATATGATTCGCCTAGATCATTGGGTGATCGCTTACCTTGTACATAAGATTTCTGGTCGGCTAATTGATACGCCCGATCGGGGAAGGCGAGATTAGATTGATCTTGTAACCCCGCCCCCGACTATATAAGGCGGGCGGGGACCCCCCAAAACAGTTGTTCCCGATCATAATCCACAACCAGAACACGGGACTAGGGTTTTACGTCACCTCGGCGGCCTGAACCTGTCTAAACCCGTGTCTCGTGTTACTTTCTTGCTCTTGATCTCGCGCACCTCACCACCCTCGATCTCATCTACTACCTCGGGCACCCCCCAAGGTAGGCTGCCGACCAGATATCGTCGACATGGTCCGACTTGATCAAGCCCCCAGCATGAGAACGGCCATGCGGGAGGGATGCATATTAGATTGTGGGCTGGAACATGTGCTTGTCTTGCAAATATTTGGCAATTTTTGCAGTGTTTGACTAGTTCTTCGGCGTCTTTTAGTGCTGTCGGCCAATAGAATCCTGATCGGAATGCTTTTCTGACTAATGTTCTTGAGGATGCATGATTTTCGCAACACCCAGAGTGCATTTCTAATAGTATTTCTTTCTCTTGTGCTGTTGGAACACATTTCAATAGTACACCTGAAGATGCGGCTCTTTTGTATCAGTTGTTTCCTACTAGGACGTAGTTTTTGCTTCTTCTAATGACCCGAGTTGCTTCTGCTTTGTTGCCTGGTAGTTTCTTTTCTTTGATGTAGTTTATAAATGCTTGCATCCAAGTTGAGTTGTCTAGGCTGATTGTCAAGATTCGCTCCTGTTCTGTTTTCTTTTCGGCATCTTTTTCGTTTGATTTGATAGATGGTTTGGTTAGCTCTTTGATGAAAACTCCAGCTGGTACTTTCGCCCTGTCTGAACCAAGTTTGGCTAAAACATCAGCTGCAACATTTGAATCTCGTAATATATGATGGATTTCTAGTCCTTGAAAATTCTTTTCAAGTTTTTGTATTTCTGCATAGTAAGCATCCTTGTTCTCTTTGGTACAATCCCATTCTTTGTTCACTTGGTTGACTACTACCGCTGAATCCCCGTAAACCAGTAATCTTTTGATTCTAAGTGTTGTTGCAAATTGTAGGCCGTGGATGAGTGCTTTGTACTCTGCTTCGTTGTTAGTGGCTTGCCATAGGATTTGCAGAACGTATCTGAGTTGTTTTCCGTCAGGTGCAATGAGTAGTACTCCTACTCCTGCCCCTCCTAGTTTTAAGGATCCATTGAAGTACATTTTCCAATGGTCTAGGATGGTGTCTGGAGTGGGTTGCTGTATTTTAGTCCATTATGCGATGAAGTCGGATAATGCTTGGGATTTGATCGCCTTTCTTGGGGTAAATTCTATTTTGAGTGCTCCGAGTTCAACTGCCCATTTTGAAATTCGTCCCGTTGAATCTCGATTTCTTAGGATGTCTCCGAGTGAAAAATCTGTTACGACGATGACTTTGTGATCTTCAAAGTAATATCTGAGCTTTCTTGATGTTATTAGCATTGCGTAGAGTAGTTTCTGCACGTGTGGGTATCTCACTTTGGATATTGTGAGTACTTCGCTTATGTAGTAGACTAGCCTCTGCACTTTATAGACGTGTCCTTGTTCCTCTCTTTCGACTACAATAGCTGTGCTTACTACTGAAGTCGTTGCAGTAATGTAGAGCATGAGATCTTCGTCCTTCTTTGGTGGTACTAATGCTGGAGATGAACTGATGTATGCTTTTAACTTGTCGAAGGCTTCTTGTGCTTCTTCGTTCTAGGTAAACTTGTCTATCTTCTTTAGTAGTTTGAAGAAAGGTAAGTCCCTTTCCCCAAGTCTAGAGATAAATCTGTTAAGGGCTGCCATGCAACCTGTTAGTTTTTGTAGGTCCTTTATATCTGTAGGAGGGCCCATATCAGTTATTGCCTTGATTTGTTTTGTGCTTGCTTCGATCCCTCTTTGGTTGACTAGAAATCCGAGTAGTTGTCCCGAAGATACGCCAAATACGTATTTATTAGGGTTGAGTTTCCATTTCCATTTTTGAGATTGTCGAAGGTTTGTTGTAGATCTTCAATCGGAGAATCCGGGTTCTTTGTCTTGACGACCACGTCATCCACATATGCTTCCGCGTTCTTTCCGATTTGGTCACCTAAACAAGCCTTTGAATTGCTCTTTTTGATATGTTGCACTGCGTTTTTGAGTCCAAAAGACATTGTTCTCAGAGATAAGCTCCAAATGGAGTGATGAAGGATGTCTTGCTTTGGTCTTCTTCTTTTAATGCAATTTGATGATATCCTGAGTAGCAGTCTAGAAAAGATAATAAAGCTGAGCCTGCTGTCGAATCTACTATTTGATCAATCCTTGGTAATCCAAAAGGGTCTTTTGGATAATGTTTGTTGAGGTCAGTGTAGTCAATGCACATGCGTCATTCATCCGTGTTCTTTTTGTGTACCAGGACTGGATTGGCTAGCCAATCTGGATGTAAGATTTCTTTTATGAAACCGGCTGCTAGTAGTCTGGCTATTTCTTTCTTTATTGCTTCCTTCTTGTCTGGTGAAAATCATCATAGTCTTTGTTTGATTGGTCTTGCTCCTTTATTGACTTCAATTTTATGCTCAGCCAACTCCCTTGGGACTCCTGGCATATCGGCTGGTTGCCAGGCAAATATATCTCTGTTGTCCCATAAGAAGTTGGTGAGCGCGAGTTCCTATTTGATAGGTAACTGTGCGCTTATAGTGGCGGTTTTGGATGGGTCGCCAGTCCCTAGATCAATCTTTTTGGTGCCTTCTCCTTCTGCTGTGGTGAGAGCGCTTTGCTTTTTGGCTGGGATTTCTAGTTCTTCTGTTCTTATTTTGGCTATTGCCGAGTTGATTTGTCCTTGTACTTTTGAAGATATCTATATTGCTTGCACATCGCATTCGTATGCTCGTTTCAGATCTCCTCTGAGAGATAGTACTCCGTGTGGTCCTGGCATCTTCAGTAGTAGATATGGATAGTGTGGTATAGCCAAAAATTTTGCTAGCGCTGGTCTTCCCAATATTGCATGATATGATGATTCAAAGTCTGCGACTTCAAACTTGATGAGGTCTGTACGGTAATTTGTGGGAGTTCCAAACGTTACTGGTAGTGTAATCTGCCCGAGGGGCATTGCTGGCCTTACGGGTACTATTCCATAGAACAGTACGCTTGTTGATGTAATCATTTTTGAGAACTTTGGTCCCATCTTTCGTAGGGTGTCTGCAAATATGATATTGAGTCCTGCTCCTCCGTCGATGAGTACTTTAGTTACTGTTATAGCGGCGATTGTTGGTCCGAGTACTAATGGGTATAATCCTGCATTCCCAACACTTGTCCATTGGTCCTCGCGTGAGAATTGTATTGGATATTGAGACCAATTTAGGTATCTGGGTGTTGCTGGTTCTGCTGCCATGATTGTTCGCCAGGCAAGTTTGTCCTCTTGTTTGCTTCTGGAGCCTGGGACTTCTGAGAATATTACTGAGACTGTTGCTCTTGGGTTTTAAAAACCATTGTCGGCTGGGTTGTCTTCTTCTTTTTTCTCCCTGTTTTCTTCTTTTTCTTGTTTGTCTTTCTTCATATATTTTTCTTGGAAAATGCGACACTCCCCCATTTGGGTGAATTCCTGTTGGATGATATATGCATTTCATATTTTCGAGTTCTTCAATTTTTCTTGCCGGGTAGAATTTCTTTCTTTCGACGGCTGCTACCATGTTGTCAGAATATCTCTTTTTATTATAGTACTCCTACCTATTGTCTCGGTTGTTCCATCTTCTTGAGTCGTCTTGGTTATTCCACCTCGAGTTGTCTTGGTTATTCCATCTCGAGTTGTCTTGGTTATTCGAGTTGTTTCTTCTGTCCGTGTTGTTTCTCTTCTCTCGAGTTGTTTCTATTGTTTGGGAATCTTTCTTATGTTTTCTCTTTAGTCAGTAATCATTTTTTTTTGATTCTTTTTGAACTCGTCGTTTGTTCGTGGGTTTTCTTTGCGTAAGTCGTGAAACATCCATTTTACTTTCAATCCGTATGAAAATGCTTCTATTACTTCTCTCTCGGTAATGTCGTGTACTTGTGCTCTGAGTCTCCAAATCTCCTATAGAAGTCTCTGAGGCTTTCTCCTTGATTCTGCTTTAGTCCTTTTAATTCGGCCTGTGTTATCAGGTGTATGAGTATTCCTGCGAAGTTTTTGGAAAAAGCTTTCTGAAGGTCACCCCATGTTTTGATAGATCCGGGGCGCAATTTGTCGAACCATTGGAGTGGTAAGTTTCCAGAGCCATTAGAAAGAATAATGCTTTGATGTCGTCATCTCCTCCGGCTAGTTCTATTGACTAGGAGAAAATCCTAAGCCATTGCATTGGTTCTATTTTGCCGTCATATTTTGAGTGATTTGCTGGTTTGAATTTATGAGGTAGTCTGACTGTGAGTAGTCTACCCGCGAATCAAGGGAATCTGTCGGGTACTTTTTCTAGTTTATAGTCAGAGTCTGCTTGGCTGTCATATCTCGTGATAGATCTAGGAGGGCTCCATGGAGGTGTTGGCAGTCTCCCCCTGTTCTCCCCTGTTCTTTTGATCCGATCATGGTGTGGTTGAGTTCTCCCCGCCAGAGTTTGGAGTAGATAATCTATCAAATGCGGAAATTCTCTGACTTTTTTGGCTTGTCTGCTCAGACGGTATGCGACGAGGAGGTACTCGGCCATCTTGTATTCTTTGTGCGGTATCTCTGAGCAAGTTTCTAAGTCTGGCTTGTTCCTCACTTGGTCGCTGTATCGTGTCAATTTCATTGATCAATTCTTGTATCTTATCAATGGGATCAAGTCTGGCCCTCGCTGTGGCTCTTCTTTCCTCGGCTTCTTTTTCGGGCCTTCTTTGATTGTACTTGGCTAACTCTTCCTCGTATTTGCGCCACGCTTCTCTGCTCTTTGAACTCAATTCCTCCTTCCTCCTCTTTTCTTTGGATATCGGTTTCACCCTCTCTTGTAACGGAATCTGGCGGGATATCAGCTTCTGATTCCTCTGATAATTTGTAGTTGGGTTGGGCTGGCGGTACCAGGGGTTGTCTTACCATGAACACTTCTTTATATGTATTGAGTGAATAATCGGGTTCTTCCCCTTCTAACGGTCTACCATATTGAAAGGGGAGGGGGTGGGGTACTTATCTTGTCTGGAGACGTTCTTTGGGGTGAGATCATTAGATCCCATCGCCTTTTGGGCGGTGTTTTGATATATCCGTGCTGAGTTACGGAGGCTGGAGTAGAAAGAACTCGGCACCTTTTGTAGATTTGTGCCCGCGGTTTCTTCCGTTATCTTGAGTCTTGAAAAAATTTCGCACATCTTCGGCTCGTATTCTTGAAGTAGTCGACTGTGGAGAATTCTGTGATCGTCTGCTTCGCAGACCCAGCTTCCGAAAACAAAGATCGAGTTCTTCGGGAAAGTCATTGTGTGTAGGTCCGTCGAGCCTTTGACGTCGATTTCATCGAAAGCCCCTACCTGGCGCGCCACCGCCGGTGTTTTAGCCATCGATAGCTGCTGCCGCGGGGGTTCCGCAGCAGTTGATTCGGACCTTGGCGAATAACTAGAACTCGGCGGTTTCACGCAGGAGACACACGGTTTATCCTGGTTCGAGCCCTCGTCGTCGAGTAAAAGCTCTACTCCAGTCGGCCTTGGCCTTTTGCGTTGGGTTGATGTATGATCGTGTATTGTTAGTCTGTTACAAAAGAGGATGCTCTGGCTCCTTTTTATGAGAGAAAGGAGCCAGAGCTACGGTTCTAATCCTAGTCGGACTAGTAGGAAGAGTTCTACTCCTATTACAGAAGTTACTTTCTATTTGTCAAACTAGGATGGGCCGTCACCTACTCGGATTCGGCCTCCTTGCTTTCGTCCTGACGGGAATCATGTTGATGGGTAACCGTCTTGGTCCCGTGTCGACAGACACTTCACATGAAGATGAGATATTTCAGTCGTGTAAAAGATATTTGATTGGATATCAGCAATTGAAATATCTGCAGGTGACATAATTTTGTATTTTTATAGAACTATCATATAATATTTTTAGTTCTTCTGAGACACAATGCCCTGTGTGACCATGTCCATACTTGGAGAATTCAGCGTGATAGTGCTCGCCTCTTTAATTCTGTTATCCAAACTCATGTACTTAGAGAATTTCCCACCAATTATGGTAAGTACACATGAAAAAATAATCAAACTTGTCCTATACTCTTGAAAAGTTGGATATATTTCTAATAACAAGGGAATGGGAGTATCTGTGTTTCGTTTGGCAAGAGCTATCAAGATTGCTAGACAGATACCTCATTATAACCCTATTATTGACACTAATACAGTGCAACAATAAAAGCATCTAGAATTCAGATTTGAGCAATTCGGGCTTAAGGATCCTAAATTCTTTAAACATGTGAGATTAATTTGGGATAACCTGTCATAGCTAAGACACTTTTGATAGAATCTAGTCCAAGCTTAAGGCTTTTTAATTTTTCAAGTATGGGGTTTTAATAGTTTGGGTAATAATAAAAGGAAAGAAGGAAGGAATATCAATCTAAACTAGAGCTCCCATAACACTTGAAGGAAATTGTTGATCTAATTCAGGAACAGCTTACTAGAAAGGCAGAGATTCAATTAGAGATTTTTATGTTGGAATTTGAAGAATTCTACATGAAACCCGACTTCTCAAAGGTGATACGAATTCTGAATTCTTTCACATTGGGCATAAATGCAAAAGGAAGATACACTAACATTTATTTAAGCCACATGTTCTCGCAAAAACAATATCTTAAACTTCCAATACAGTTTTTCAGGTGTCACCTGTAACACCCCAGGTGTTAGTTTACACTAATCTACTTACATTACATGTCATGAGCATCGTTCCATCATCATATAAGCATAAGCATGTCAAGTAATTATGCCCTTCTTTATGTTTTGCTACCTAGTTGCCATTTCATGCTTGTGAGTGCTTGCTGATGTAATGTCATGACACATATGATTGTCTTTTGAACTTTACAAATAGTTTAACTATACTTAGAATACCTAATGGAATAATATTTATGTTGATCATTTTATCTAATTAAGCTTCTAAGTCATGGTTTGACCTAGGTGACTCTCTAGGACTGATTTGTTTGTCTATTTAAAATGTGCAACTTAGATGCTTTGCATGGCTGAGCACCCTAAATCAAAGTTGTAGGAAATTTTATAAGGAACAAACTTTATTTAAGGTTCAAGTCTTGGAAATGTGCACAACATGCTCAAAAATGGCTCTCATATAAGAGTTTCAGTGCTGAAATAAATCTACCTTGGCCATTCATCCCTTTCATTTTATAAGTACCACCACCAGCACCCCTCTCCCTCTCCACACTTCTTCTTCTTCTCCACCAGCAAGGCAGCAGCCCCTCCTCTCTCTCCTTCCAGCCATGGCACCTTCCCTTCTCTTCCTCACCATGGAGCACACCCCCTCCTCTTGCTGCAAGCAAGGGCGCCCCCTCCCCCATCTCTCATTTCAGCCACCAGAGAAAGGAAGAAGAAGGGGAAAAGAGAGGAGAAGAAGGTGAGGAAGAAGAGGAAAGGGAGGAGGACGTTCAGCCCCTGCTGGAGGATGACTGCGACCTGCTGCTGCTCTCCCCCACGCCCTCACCCTCGTTGGAGAAGATGAGGACAGCCCCAAGTTCATCTTCTCCAAACCCTAGCCATGGAGGAGCCACATCTCGATCTTCTTCCTCGATGCATCCCTGGCCAAGATGATAGTTTTGGAGCACCCCAAGACCATGGTAAGTAAGCCCCAACCCATCTCCCTCACTTCCCCCAACCCTAGCAAGCATCCCGTGAAAGCCCCCTTTGCTTGTGTGCTGATTTGGACTGCTAGAGCAGTTTCTGTAGCAGTGATGTTTATGTGGTGATAATGGTGTTTTCTGTGGATGTGGTAAATACAAAAGTTGTAACTAACTTATTTATCTTGCTTGTCTTAAAATTTCATGACCATAGGTCTGGTGGTTTAGGAGTTATGGATTATAGAAATTTGCTGTCAGGATTTGCATGTCCTCTGGATAGATCTGAAAGTGTGGCTTGTTTGACTTATGTACTTTTAGAATCATATCTTAGTGATAATATAATAAGTGTAGTACTTTTGTTAAGCTTTCCAAAATGTCTAAGTACACTACTTTTAGTGGGCTAAATCTCTAGTTATGAGCTTGGAAAGTAGAGTGACTGAATCTGTCTAAGTCTGGATAGAATTATGTTTTAGTATGGTTTGGCCTTTTAGATGTGTGAATTAGCCTTGGACAATAATAAGAGAGTTGTAGAAAATTACCTAAGCTTTTTAGAAAGTCTAGGTTCACTGATGTATACAACTCCAACTATGGTCTAAAGAAGTGACTGAGCTACTGCTGTCCTGAAATTTCAGATCATGCAATTGCATAATGTTAGTTATGTCCATGTTTTCATTTGAGTATGTTTCCTATATGTAAAATGTGACATGAGCTTTCTCACCTTTGCATAATGTTGTTGTAACCTCTGGATGCTTAACATTTACCATGTATTTACTGAAAGTATTGAGTTTTTGAATGTACTTACTTTCACATGGTTTATTGCTGTAGCAATTTGTCTTTTTTGTAGAGGTTGCTATACTTGTTAACAATCTATGAAATTTGGACAGTAGACTAATGGGAGTATATGTGAGCTACTGTAATTTTGTTAGAATTTATTGTGTACTTTTAATATGTGTTCCATATATGTTCCTTAATTCACCTTGTTATCTAAATGATTAGAAAAGAACATGGAAATAATTTATTTAGGAATGGCCACTATGTTTTCTAGTGTTTATTTAATATATGTCAACTATTGGTAATATTGGTTGTACCCAAATTGGTGTTTAAAATATGAGTGAAATATTATTTGCTCTATTTATTCCTTTTCGATGCTTTCTGAACAGTTTCTAGAGCTTTGATGATTGCACCATGTTAATCATGTTTGCTGTAAAACTTATCTATAACAAAGTTATAGATAACCTACATATCTAGCTTGTGTTAAAGTTTCATAGCTATAGCCTTTATAGTTTGTGAGTTATGGCTGTGTAATATTCAGCTTTAGAAATGGCTTCTCTCTGAAATTTCTAGACCTGATCCTGTACATGCGTAATTTTGACCTGTTAAACTTGGGAATCATGCATTGATTATTAGAGATGAATTGTAGACAGTTTGATAAGCTTTTCAGATTGTCTTGTTGTATTTCATTTGGATGTGTATAACTCCAGTTATACCTAAATCTTGTAGCTGCTATGTGCAGTCCAAAAATTGGTTGATTCTAGTTCTAGTTGTTTACTTTGTGTGTTGATTAGAGTGGCTAATGTCTTTGTTGTTAGTTAACTTAATACACCTGAGATCTTGTATATTGGTGTTATATTTGATATGCTAGTTACACCAATGTTTAACATGATTGTGACTAGTTTACTCTCTAATTACTTTTATCTTCTAGTGTGGCTTGATGTTTGTCTTGCGTGCTTGAGGGCTGCATATTTTTATTGGCATTCTTCATATTCATGCACTTGCATCTTGCATCTCATCTAGGTACGATGTAACACCCCTGGTGTTACGCGCTTAACCTCTTGCTAAACCGTCTCGTAAGCATCATGATTTTATGTTAATGCATGTGTTGAAGTGTGCGGATGATTTATGGTAACCTAGAAATGCCAATAAAATCATTAAAGAAAAGTTAGTTTAATTGCCCTTTTATATCACTTAAGGTTCAAGATCAATTTTTATTGAGTAAAATTAATATAGAACAAGTATGTGACACCTAAATAAAGATTAAAGTATGAACTTTGTAGGTTGCAATGCAACTTGTGTCTCTGCAAAATAATCTAGCTAGATAGTTTTTCTATTAGCCTAAAGATGGTTAGTTGAAAGATGGTTTCAACTGCTCTTTGATTATATCAAGTAAGGAATAAAAGCAATTTTTATCAATCTAAAGTGACATATAACTTGTATATTCCACCTAAATAAGTTTGTAGTATAACTTTTACAGAAACTAATACAACTGGACTCACTGAAAAGTAACTTTGTTAATTAGTTTTTCAAATAACCTAGAAATGCAATCTGGAATAAGGTTTCAGCTCAGGAAAGTGTTTTCCTTAAGTCTGGAAGATCACTTGGCACCGCCATGTTGGCATTCGGTTTCTGCAAAATATAGTTAAGAAGTGATAGTATGTTTTGACTCGGTTCAAGTAGTTGGTTGTACCCTCTTCGGCTTAGCAAAGTCGGTTTCGGTTGGAACGTGCTAGGTTAGTTTCTCGGCGTGCTTTAAATTTCGTGCTCGGCACTTTTCACTTCTGCTCCTTCGGCACATTGGGCGCGGTCACCACGTGCCTCGAGCTCGCCGTGGTTCAGGCGCCGTGGGGGCTCTACGGCGCGCTGGCCGGCAAGGCCGGGCTCGGCTTGGCCGCGCGGGCTTTGAGGCGCCGGGCAGCTGGGCGGCTCGGCCGTCTGGCTGCCAGCCGCCGCCCCCGCCCGCCCGTGCTACTGCTGCGCGCCTCGTGTCCGCTGCCCGCGCCGCCAGATCACGCATCGTCGTCGTGTCATCGCTCGAGCATACCTGCCACCGCGCATCCCAGTTTTCCGCGGCCAAGGCGGTGTCCGCCGCGTCGCTGCCGCGCGTGGCATAAGCGTCGTATCGCCGTCGCTTGCCATTTATGGCACCGCGGCCGCTACGGTGATGCTCCCAATCACTACCGAGCGCACGCTTCCCGCCAGTGACCCGGCATGCACGAGGCCGCCGCGAGGAGCCGACCGCTCGCTAGGATAAGGACGGCCGAGCTCTCGTTGGATACGGTCGCCACGGCCATTTCATTGAATTCGGCAGGGAAGAAGTCATATCAAGTCAATTCATCGCGTCCCAATTACTCCGCCATCAGTTCCTTGAGCCATCAGACCCCACCTTGCCTTGAATTATGCAGGGCCGAGCTCCAATTTTGGAGTTTCCTGGCCGGCGGTCATGAAGTAGCCGAGAAGGTCGTGCTCAAAATGTCACCCACCTTCAGTGCCTGAGAATCCATTTAACCAACACTAATATCTTCGCCTCGACCCCTCTACCCCGTGCGCACCTGCTCTCTGCCTCCTTCGTTACCCAGACACCGCTGACTCGATCGTGTCCGCCGTGGCTCGTTGCCGAGCTCGCTGCGCGCACGCGGCTAGCACTCTTCGGACCTTTTCCGCCTCAACCAGTGCATCAGCAAGGTCCCTATAACTCTCCTTGAGTTCACCGGCCTCTTTCCCTCGATCTCCGAGGTCCTCCATGGCCGAACGGCCGCCCACCGCCGCTGAACCGGCCCATGGCCTTCGCCCCGGCCAGCCATGTTGCGCCGCCTCTACGGCCGCGTTTCGGCGCTCCAGCGCGCGCGCGCCGGTGCCTTGGGTGTCCACCCACCGGCGTCCGCAGCAAGGTCTTCACCGGCCGGCGAGAACCTCCGCGCGCGCCCGGGACACCGACAAATTTGTCGCGCAAGACCGTGCGCTGGGACCTTCCTTTTGTAAAGAAGGAGAAATCTAGGGTGCTAGGTGAGAACTCACTCTCTCTGTGAATAGTTCCAGCAGTGTGTATGTGAATAGCTAGGAGCTCGGGGTCCTTTTCGCAAAGAGCCAGGGCGCGGACTTCCCCCCGCGTGGGCCGTTTCGTGTCTTGCGGGCCGAGCCTGGTTTGGCTCCGCTTGGCGCCGCCCGCTTGTCCGCGTTGGGCCGTTGGGCCAGATTGAGGCCCCAACCTCTTTTCCTTTTAAAAAGCGGTTTTAATTAGTTTTGCAATTTCAGAAATGCAGCAAACTTGTAAAATCAATATTAAATCGTATAAGTGTCCAAAAATGACGAAACTAATTTTGTTAGTTTCCTAAATTCATGCTCTATCCACTGGTATAGCTTGTTCATGCTTTTCTGTTAGATTTTCAGTGAGTATTTAATTGCTCTAGCATGCATGTCCTTAATAGATTAATTTAGAAATGACTTATCATGGTAACTTGATCATAGATTTAGCCCTAAGTTTTATGCGGTAGCTTTGTTATATATACATGTGCTCTCTGTAATTTTGATAGCTCAAGAATAGTTAGTTTGGTGAGATAGCTAAAATACCCTAGTTAGAATATACGTTAAAATAACTAAACGGTAGTGATGACGGCATGAAAAGATGTTTTATGAGTTCGATACGTAGCTTACGATGTTAGCCATTAGAGCTAGCTGTTAGTATGGTTTATGCGTGTTGTATTTTAAGAGTTGTTGTTGCCTTTGTATTGATTGCATCATTTCTGCATTGCATCGTTGCATATCATAATAGGAACGACGATAAACCGAAGGACTTGGTGTATACATGGGAGATGGTGCCATGGTGATTATATCATGAAGATGGAATACTAACTTTTGGTTATATCTTATCCAGGCAAGCCCCGGTTCATAACCCCTACTATTCTGCACTTTATAATATATATATATTGCATTAAGTTTTGAGGAGTTGGATGAAACCCACTTGCATATATATCCTTATCCTATGAGTCTTACTAGCATGACAGGATCATATAGATTGCTATGCTACAGGTTCCTGGTAGAAGTCGAGTGATTACCTGTCACTCGCGAGAGATAGGATTACTATTATTATCCTGTTGCTATCACATGGATTATATATGGTTAATAAATGGAGATCGGGTGGGGGGCGGGTATCATGGACCGTGGATGGGCGTTGGGTTTGTTGGGCAACAGCAGCGAGGCTCGTTGCGTTTTTGTCCCGCCTTGTGTCGATTAAGGACCGATCGTTGCTAAGGGTTGAAGGTCAAGTCACAGATCTCCTTATCCCGAACACATACTTGTGTATGGGCGCTCGGAAGGCTTGCTCTCTCTTGTCTTGGGTTCCAGCTTCATCCGGACCGACTGTATAGGGTGGTGCATTCATATGTTTTCTTTTTGGGTTGGAGGTCCTTGCACCGCATTACGGCCGGGCCGGGAATGTCGGGGGCTTGGAGTCCCAGTTTGGACGGGGATCTGGAGCCCTGGGCAGGAGAAAGCAAGTTGTTCTCGTCTGTGTCTAGGATGCAGGCGGGGAGTGTGTCTTGGGGTATCCAGCTGGGCGCATTGATTCGCGAATCGCCGTTCTTGAACGGTAACGACGAGGGCCTTATTCTGGCATCGTAGTAAGAAATGGAAGATGAAAGATGGATAAAGAGATTCTGATTGCTTACCACTTGCTTGAAAGTAGTTCAGGTGCTCACCTAGAATGGTTAGCTAATGAATTAATCATGGCTACTAAAATTGAATATAAGGATGCACTGTTAGTAATGCTTTCCCCGCAAAATATAAACCCAGCAAGCCAAATAGCCTTGCATATTCCTTGGAGTCATTTTATTTCCTCCTGTCGGGTAAGTCTTGCTGAGTACAATTAAGTACTCAGGGTTTTATTCCCCTTGCTGCAGGTAACAGTTGGATGCTAGCTGCTAACTCTTATGTGTGGATACCTCCTGGTGGGCTCAGTGAGGAATTCCAATCACGCTACGATAGTAGTTTTATTTTCAACTTCACCAATTGTTTTTATAAAGAAAAGTTCTATAATGTTATCATCATATTAAATGGTTAGTCATGTAATTGAATAAATACTTATTTCTGCTGCAATAATGATCAAGTGTACAAGATACATCAGTTCAATTTAAAATGAATCAACTTTTATTTTGCTACACTGTATTTATCCTTTTCGCTGTTATAGAATACTCTGATCAAATGTAAATATATGATGTAAGAAATGTAAGATTGTTGTAAGCTTTATTCCCTTATTTGTGATCCTGATGGAAAACTATGGATTTTCGAGTTCTCCCGTTGGGTGTGCTCGACAGAATCGATTAAATTAGTGCGCTCCCTTGGGTACTTAGTGTCTAATGGAAGACAAGTACTCTTGTGAGTGTATTAATTTAGGCGGTTCTGCCACAGTTAGATGAACTACGTGAAGGATGAGGTGTGGGAGCCAAACCCGAAGATGGTGTTTGGTGGACTTATCCCGAAGACGGAAGGACCCGAGAGTGCATGCATGGAGTGGAGATATTCCACAAGATGGTGCAAGCTAACTTGACTGACTTTGGATCATATTCCAGGCAAGCCCTGGAGCATTCTAAGTCTCCCACCCTTTTATAAAATGCAACTAAGTACTTTATGTTGTTTATTGCATTAAGTTATAGGAGTTGGTTGGAAACACTTGCTGCATATATATCCTCTCCTTGTCTAGCAAATTATATCTTGAATCCTATTTAGGTTCAGGAATCGAGATAAATGCTTAGCCTGCTTAGACAGGTAGAAGTCGGGTGATTTCCTATCATCCGCGAGATATAGAGTGTTACTTCTCTGGTCACGGTTGGCTATATGTGCTATCGTGAAAAAGAACCATGTGATAAATTAAAAGAAGTCCGGGCAGGGACAGTGGACCCTGTCTGAGTCGGTTAAGGACTGGACGCGTTGTTTCACTCTTGGTCATGTTGAACGCAGCCCAACATATAGTTGGTCCGGCCCTATGTGCCAAGTGGCCGCGAAGCTCGGTAGCTCAACTCAAGCCGGGATAACCCGGGAGACGGTTGGGCAATTCGCGGGAAGCGGCATACTAGACCAAGGGCAAGCATGTCTAACTGATCCTGGCGTCGTCCTTGGGTTAGCATGGTTTGAACATCCTGGCTATCTGTCTTTTCGGTTTTGCCGATGTATAAATTGGGCCCGAACCTGAGTTGTACCAAGAGTAACCTAAGACGACCCTGGCTAGGTCTGTCTGGGTGTATGTTGGGAATACCCCCCGAGCTCAGTTGGAATCGATTCGAATCGCTATCTCTCCCAGATAGTGAGAACTTGACCTTGCCTAGCATCGTAGAACTCACTAAATAATAATGGTTCTAATGATGAGGATGATAATGATGATGGCTATACTAAACTGGATATGGTTATTAATGCTTGGTATAATAAAGTGATTGTTTAGTACAGGTGTTCACTTAGATGAAAGGTTAAAATAATTAAGCTACTGCTAGTATAATAAAATACTGCTCTCATATCACTTATGCTTTTATGCAAAATGTTGTCAAGCTAGCCCTACTTATATAAAGCCTTGCATACTCTTTGGTGTCACTTTGTTTCTGGTTTATGACGGGTAAGTCTAGTTGAGTACATTCTCGTACTCAGGGTTTATTTCCACTTGTTGCAGGTTGTGATGTATCATGATTACTGCAAGAATTGGATGGCTCCTACCATAGCGGAGGAGTATGATCATGGGCATGATCCGTCTTATCTCTCTTGTCTCTAATGCTTTTGTTGGAGTTGACCTTAGTACTGGCATGTATTTAAACTAAGAATAATGTTAGTTTTAAATTACTTTGCTTTCACTACTTTTGAACTTATGTTGTAATAATTATTTTGCACTCTGATGTATATTGAACTACTTGTGAAAAGGATGTAACATTTGACTTATTTTGTTGAATCATTATGATCTTGGCTTATATGTTGGTTGGTTTGAAGTCCTTCGTGATTTCAATGGACTACCGAGATTATATGGGCTCAAGTGTGAAAATTTAGTCACTTTAGTGATTGTTTTTATACTTGTGCTCTTATAATTTGGACGGTTCTGTTACAGCTGGCATCAGAGCAAGATTCAACATTAAACATGTCATTTGTGTATTTAAAACAAAAGCTTTTGTTTGCAAAAGACTAGTTTTGATAAAACTACTAGCTACATATATGTAGGTTTGTTGAAATCTAAATTTAAAAACTTAAGTATGCCAGTGGTCAAATCCTTTATGCCCGAATAAGGACTCTTAGGTGGCTTATATAAGTACTAACTTGGGGGTTTTAAATTTTGCATCTACGCCCAGGCCAAGGTATGTATGTTTGATGACCGCACTACGGCTACCCTGTGGTCAAATGGTGGAGGTAGCCCGCATATATGAATTAGCCATATATGTGCATTAGAATGATGAGATATGAGAGCATGATCGTCCAACCGGCGGTCTAGGGAAGTGCTAGATTGTGGTACTAGAATAATTGTCATGTCAAAACCATGCAATTAGGAAAGTATTTAATTGTGGGTATATCTGTCGGGTAGTTGTGATACTGAAGTATGTATGTGGGGACATGCATATAGAAAGTATTTAGTTTACTGCTTTCCTTGGATTTTATTGTTTGTGCTATATATGGGGGAATTGTTGGGCTGCAATGAAATTTTCTGCAGGTATGCTAACCACGAATGCGTAGAGTAAATATACATGACGACTAGTTATATATCGAGAGCGCGTGTTATGCCACCAACATAGAACGTGATTGCCACCTCTGGCTGGCAAATCTATGAGGACGAATAGGACGAAACATGCATCATCATGATTGTTGCTCTGCACATAACTATGCTCCTCTCACCTTTGTTTCCAATAATAAGTAACTTGTGATTGATGTAATGTTACTATCTTTTCCGTGTGGAGTAGACAAGAATGCTTTGTTACACGCTGCTTGAATTGAAGTGTTTGCAGTCGGTGTGTGCATAGCTTTGCCTTGTATGATTGCTTTTAATGGGATTGCATAACGAGTTTTTAGTGGCTAAAAATTTGACCTTTTGAAACTGAAAACATGTAGGGATACCTTGATAGAAACCAATACCTACTCAATTGAATATAATATCATATTCTCTCTTTCAAATTATCTTCACATTAGTTCCATAGCTATATGTATGTGAAAGCTTGTTAATGAATGAGTGTGTAGATGTTGTCTTGTGATGCTTCTAATGTCAATTAACTAAGTAAAAATATTGCTTAGTTTTGATGCAAAGAGTTGAGGTTACAAACTAAAACTTAGGTGTTCTTTAGTTTAGCCTTGTGCCAAATATTTTGCTTCATCAAGCTTTTGCAAAGTTACTTGGATCTTACTTAAATAATTAGGACCCCCATGAACCTCACCTCTCATCCATGGCCGCCACCACCATGGATAGGGTCGAGCTCACCACAGCCATGTAGAAGCTTCCTTACATCACTAGAAAGTCATAGGAACAAACCCCACTCGATTCGGAGTCTGGATGCCCAAGAATTGATCCCAACAAGTTTGCAATGTTGTGCTGAAAACTGTAGATTTTGTGATTCTATTAGGGAGGGGTGTTTCATGTTGTAGATGGTATTTTCTAGAAAATGTTGTAATATAAAGGTTGTAGATAATTTAGTCATTTATGCTGTCCATAAATTTCATGATTTTATCCCATCAGGTTTGGGAGCTATGAATTTTTAGAGTTCGCTGTCAGGTTTGGATTGCATGCTGGGCAGATCTGAAGTTTTGTGTAATTCGACCATGTTAACTTCAAAACTAACTATTGTTGATAACTAGGAAGTTTTAGTGTTTTTCATAAGCTTTCCAAATTGTTAAAGAACAACAGTTTTGGATGGTTAGAACTCCAGCTATGAGCTTGTAAAGCGGAAAGACAGAATCTATCCGAACCTAGACAGAGAATGTCTTCTTTGTGTTGTTTACCCTTGCTAACTATAGAATTATCTTAATATGATAATAAAAAAATTTTAGACAACTTAATAATCTTTCTATCAAGTTAAGAAACACACTCATTGGATCTCTAAAACTCTAGTTATGTATCTCTTAATTTCATATCAGTTTTCTATTAAGTTTATGTAAACCTAAAATACTGATATGTTTGGTCATGTTAACTTGTGGAATAGTTTTTGATATGAATAACCAAGTTGGGGTAAAATTCCTAAGCCTTCAAAAAAACCTAGAATCACCTCTGTTTGATTCCTACAACTTTAGTTTTGATTGAAATGCACGTGCTTGCTGTGTTACTATATGTCTTGGTTGTATAGAGCTGCATGATAGTATTTTTCATTCTTGTTAACTTCATGTTTGCTCTAGGTATTTGCTAGCCTTGCATGAGACTTTCTAAAATGCTAGTTCTTGTGTGTGCAACATCATAAATACTAGCTCTTATTATAGAATGCCTTTGT
The DNA here is from genome assembly GCA_015844335.1 of Chrysopogon serrulatus. Classification (NCBI taxonomy): domain Eukaryota; kingdom Viridiplantae; phylum Streptophyta; class Magnoliopsida; order Poales; family Poaceae; genus Chrysopogon; species Chrysopogon serrulatus. The sequence goes on along the minus strand of JADLZL010004547.1, from coordinate 69,548 downwards.
GTCTTTGGCGTAGCCATGACCAAAATCTTTTGGGTCCATGCTACCTTTCTTACGAATCATCATACACCTAAAAGACTTGGCTTTATCCATATGCTTAGTAGCATCTCTTGCATCATGATTGATCTTTATGATTAGGTCAATGTGTTGCCTTGTTACATAAGAATGCTTTTCATGTGTATGCTTTGTGCTTAGAATGATTGCTTAAGCTCCCTTGTTTTAGTTCCTCAAGTGCTTGCTTTAAGCTGTCCTGTTTGTGTGGTTGCTTGTTGTCTAGGCAGTGCCATGGTTGTCACCTCATTTATCCTCGGTGAGCACATGAATGTCGAATAGCTCATCTTAGAACAATGCTCCTGTCATGATAATCGCATGGTTGTCGTCTCCGATTAAGTTCTCCATCTTAGAAACCTGTGCCTGTAGACATGGTTGTTAACCTTTGAGTTTTGTGTTGTAAAAACTTGTAACCATGCCTATGTTCAAACCGTAAGCCCTAGGCCAGACCCTTGATGTTTGCATATGGTATAGATGTGCACCCTTGTGAAGATACTAGTTTGTTTGACCAAACCAGTTGAGTTTCGTTAGCGCCATCCCTTGACTATAGAGGTGAGGACCCTTGCATGATCAACCAACCCTGTTAATAGCTTGCTAAAGGCTAGCCCTTGACCTTGGTTGCTTTTTACTAGTTGTAGAGACCATAATAAAATCTAAGTTGGACCTCTTAGTTGCCTATCCTTTTGATGATCTGGTGTGACGTTAATCCCTCGCTGTTTAATTTTAAAATCTTTCGCTTAAAAATCATGTAGTTACCGTATCAATTCAATCTCTAATTAGTCTGTCAATTGTTGTCTTGGAAGTTTACTCAATTCATCTCGATACTCCAAGATCTTTATATGTCCAACATTCTTCGTTATATCAGCTTTGCCCTTGGAGTTTGTTTCATTCATCTCTAACATTTCTAATTCTCGGGATGCTTATCAATCTTGATCTTATGATCTTACTTACCATGACCGAGTCTCATGTTAATCACTTACTTAGTAGTTCCTTGGTGGACGCAAGGTGTGCGTGGAAATAAGGCAAGAATCTCATGTTCAGTTGTCTCTAGCATTTTATCCATGTTCTCTGGTGCTGTGTTTGACCTTCGAATCACACCCTAGTTGACTCTAAATCTTGTAACTACTCTTGCTAACTATCCCTCCTCTGATCGATGCTTTTTCTTATGATCAAATTTGTGCCATTGAAATTTTCCTTTGGGTATAAGTTCAATAGTGGTGTTACAATTAGCATTCCATGGTGCCGTGATGATACCAAGAGCCTCCTGTGGGTGCACACACAAGGTTGTGTTTCTCGTCATGCACTGGTATCTAGGTTGCTAGTCATAATCTATTACAGAAATTATACCACTAAGATATATCCTTGTGATCTTTTCTTTGGTTATCTTCTCATATGTTATCAAAAGATCCATATATCCACAACCCAATTGTGCTCCATAAGATTTCTTGTTGGTTGTAGGCTTAGTAATGAGGTTATGATCAAGAACTAATGGTGCCATGACGAAACTGAGGTCAACCTATGGATTGCAACCATACGGTTATGCTGCTCAGCACGCGTGGGTGTCATGGTTTTAGTCATGATCCATTATGGAACCACACTGATAAGTTGTCCCATTTTGAGCTTTTCCTTGGTTACCCCTCTATTTCATCCTAATGCCCTTGTCAAGCTTGGTGTTGTAGCGCTTCCTTCTGAAGTCGCAAAGAGGGTGACCTTTGAAGAACAAGTCATTGACATAAAATGTTAATGGGTTGCAAGAAAGGCTAGACCAAATACTTTGGTTAACCCTCTTTGGGAAACAATGGTAACCCTGTCCTACATCACTAGTACTATCTAATGGGTTAAAAGGACTCAAAACACTTAAAGTTGGATCAATTATCAAGCAGCCAAAGACCGATGGACATGTATGTTTCTTTATAAGTCACCTGATGCTGATTCCTTCCTAGTATTTCCCTGGAGTCATTTGAAGGCTACGTATGTAGTTCAAATCAATTTCTCTCAAGATGTGACCCCTTTTCTGCTGACTTTGATGGTGATTGTCGATGTTAAAATGAACTGCAATGGCTTGATACTGAAGCTGAAGTCTTAAAGCTTTTTAGTGTTGAGAGACAACTTATTAGTTATCCAAAGGAAGGATAAATCTCCAACTATAAATGACTTTGGTAGCCATGAAGGCTATGTCTTATAGAATGATGTTAGACAAAGGAATCTATGGACTAGCTAGCAATGCTCGGGTCAGTCTCACTTTTAAACCTTGCAGTAAACGCGTCAGCTCTATCTTGGACAATCACGCAAATAGAAGGAGATACTTTATTATCTTGAAGAGTATCCAGTACCAGTCCCTTATCCTCGAGCAGTCAAGGTGTCCTAAGCTGTAGACTGCCATGAGTGCAATCAAGGACCATCTGAGAAGTGTTTGACAATATAAATAGAATTATGTTTTGAGTTTTGCTTGATCCTAAAAGATGAAGCCTCAATGTCAAAAGTAATTCATACAAACCAGTTATAGTGTAGTCCAAGTCAATCAACCCCGGTGCAACTGTGCTGTGAAGTACAATTTGTACCCAATTCTCTTGATAGCAAACTATTTCTCTAGTTTGGTGAATGCTTGTAACCTTTGTTGCCCTCCAAACCTCGCTGTTGTCTTTCTTCAGCAGTAGGTGCCAAATTGCTCACTATCCTTTGGTACCCTCTTTGCATTTTTTAGCCAAGAGGTTGCATTTGATTCAACATCGTTACCTGTTATAATGAAGGATTGTCGAGAACATTGAAGCTAGAGTCAGCAATTCACACTCTCTACTCACTTGATAGATCTAGATAATACAAGTGTTGCTATCAGAGAAAGAGAACCGCACATATAAAACCTTATGTGGCTTACCATCGATTGGCATCTGAGTGATGAGCTTTCACCACCATCATAGACCTTGTCTTTTGGTTAGCCGGATTTCTATCCTTTTGGAGAATGTTATCTTGTTCTTGATCTAATCCTTCTTGAAAGGTTGTACTCAAGCCATTTTGGTATAGGACTGCTTTTCAAACTTCATGAATTAACGTAGGACCACTGCATTAACTATCCTTCTAGAGATTTGCAATCTAGTGCAAGTGCATATGGCATATGCTACATTCTCCTATCAAAGCAGATACTTGTGAGTAATTAATTTATGAACCAAATGATCTTCATCTATCAAGAACAATAGGCTATGTTGTCTTGGATCTCTCCTAAAGTAACAATACTTCATGGAAGTCAATGAAGGAAATTCTCTACACAAGAGTTAACTTCCCAACGACGTGAAAGATCAGAAAGTTGTCCTGTTGCTAAAACTCACTCTCCTCCTTTAAGTACGATAAGCATAACCACATGTTGGATGAGGTAGATAAATAGAGCTTCCACTTTTGGTGCTTCATTGTTGAACCCTCTACACAACTAGTTGCGCTTATCACCGCATAGAGTCGATCAACTATGTGCTTTTGCCGTAGTTGTGAGTAAGTGATACATTTCTCTTCCCTTGAAAAGTCTTTCGTCCTGAATCTCGGGACAAGATTCCTTTAAGGGGGGAGGGCTGTAACACCCCAGGTGTTAGTTTACACTAATCTACTTACATTACATGTCATGAGCATCGTTCCATCATCATATAAGCATAAACATGTCAAGTAATTATGCCCTTCTTTGTGTTTTGCTACCTAGTTGCCATTTCATGCTTGTGAGTGCTTGCTGATGTAATGTCATGACACGTATGATTGTCTTTTGAACTTTACAAATAGTTTAACTATACTTAGAATACCTAATGGAATAATATTTATGTTGATCATTTTATCTAATTAAGCTTCTAAGTCATGGTTTGACCTAGGTGACTCTCTAGGACTGATTTGTTTGACTATTTAAAATGTGCAACTTAGATGCTTTGCATGGCTGAGCACCCTAAATCAAAGTTGTAGAAAATTTTATAAGGAACAAACTTTATTTAAGGTTCAAGTCTTGGAAATGTGCACAACATGCTCAAAAATGGCTCTCATATAAGAGTTTCAGTGCTGAAATAAATCTACCTTGGCCATTCATCCCTTTCATTTTATAAGTACCACCACCAGCACCCCTCTCCCTCTCCACACTTCTTCTTCTTCTCCACCAGCAAGGCAGCAGCCCCTCCTCTCTCTCCTTCCAGCCATGGCACCTTCCCTTCTCTTCCTCACCATGGAGCACACCCCCTCCTCTTGCTGCAAGCAAGGGCGCCCCCTCCCCCATCTCTCATTTCAGCCACCAGAGAAAGGAAGAAGAAGGGGAAAAGAGAGGAGAAGAAGGTGAGGAAGAAGAGGAAAGGGAGGAGGACGTCCAGCCCCTGCTGGAGGATGACGGCGACTTGCTGCTGCTCTCCCCCACGCCCTCACCCTCGCTGGAGAAGATGAGGACAGCCCCAAGTTCATCTTCTCCAAACCCTAGCCATGGAGGAGCCACATCTCGATCTTCTTCCTCGATGCATCCCTGGCCAAGATGATAGTTTTGGAGCACCCCAATACCATGGTGAGTAAGCCCCAACCCATCTCCCTCACTTCCCCCAACCCTAGCAAGCATCCTATGAAAGCCTCCTTTGCTTGTGTGCTGATTTGGACTGCTAGAGCAGTTTCTGTAGCAGTGATGTTTATGTGGTGATAATGGTGTTTTCTGTGGATGTGGTAAATATAAAAGTTATAGCTAACTTATTTATCTTACTTGTCTTAAAATTTCATGACCATAGGTCTGGTGGTTTAGGAGTTATGGATTATAGAAATTTGCTGTCAGGATTTACATGTCCTCTGGATAGATCTGAAAGTGTGGCTTGTTTGACTTATGTACTTTTGGAATCATATCTTAGGGATAATATAATAAGTGTAGTACTTTTGTTAAGCTTTCCAAAATGTCTAAGTACACTACTTTTAGTGGGCTAAATCTCTAGTTATGAGCTTGGAAAGTAGAGTGACTGAATCTGTCCAAGTCTGGATAGAATTGTGTTTTAGTATGGTTTGGCCTTTTAGATGTGTGAATTAGCCTTGGACAATAATAAGAGAGTTGTAGACAATTACCTAAGATTTCTAGAAAGTCTAGGTTCACCTCTTTTTGATGTATACAACTCTAACTATGGTTTAAAGAAGTGACTAAGCTACTGCTGTCCTGAAATTTTAGATCTTGCAATTGCATAATGTTAGCTATGTCCATATTTTCATTTGAGTATGTTTCCTATATGTAAAATATGACATGAGCTTTCTTACCTTTGCATAATATTGTTGTAACCTCTGGATGCTTAACATTTACCATGTATTTACTGAAAGTATTGAGTTTTTGAATGTACTTACTTTCACATGGTTTATTGCTGTAGCAATTTATCTTTTTTTGTAGAGGTTGTTATACTTGTTAACATTCTATGAAATTTGGACACTAGACTAATAGGAGTATATGTGAGCTACTGTAATTTTGTTAGAATTTATTGTGTACTTTTAATATGTGTTCCATATATGTTCCTTAATTCACCTTGTTATCTAAATGATTAGAAAAGAACATGGAAATAATTTATTTAGGAATGGCCACTATATTTTCTAGTGTTTATTTAATATATTTCAACTATTGGTAATATTGGTTGTACCTAAATTGGGTGTTTAAAATATGAGTGAAATATTATTTGCTCTATTTATTCCTTTTCGATGCTTTCTGAACAGTTTCTAGAGCTTTGATGATTGCACCTTGTTAATGATGTTTGCTGTAAAACTTATCTATAATAAAGTTATAGATAACCAACATATCTAGCTTGTGTTAAAGTTTTATAGCTTTAGCCTTTATAGTTTGAGTTATGGTTGTGTAATGTTCAGCTTTAGAAATGGCTTCTCTCTGAAATTTCTAGACCTGATCCTGTACATGTGTAATTTTGACATGTTAAACATGGGAATCATGCTCTGATGATTAGAGATGAATTGTAGAAAATTTGATAAGCTTTTAAGATTGTCTTGTTGCATTTCATTTAGATGTGTATAACTCCAGTTATACCTAAATCTTGTAGCTGCTATGTGCAGTCCAAAAATTGGTTGATTCTAGTTCTAGTTGTTTACTTTGTATGTTGATTAGAGTGGCTCATGTCTTTGATGTTAGTTAACTTAATACACCTGAGATCTTGTATATTGGTGTTATATTTGATATGCTAGTTACACCAATGTTTGACATGATTGTGACTAGTTTACTCTCTAATTACTTTTATCTTCTAGTGTGGTTTGATGTTTGTCTTGCATGCTTGAGGGCTGCATATTTTTATTGGCATTCTTCATATTCATGCACTTGCATCTTGCATCTCATCTAGGTACGTTAGATGAACTACGTGAAGGATGAGGTGTGGGAGCCAAACCCGAAGATGGTGTTTGGTGGACTTATCCCGAAGACGGAAGGACCCGAGAGTGCATGCATGGAGTGGAGATATTCCACAAGATGGTGCAAGCTAACTTGACTAACTTTGGGTCATATTCCGGGCAAGCCCCGAGCATTCTAAGTCTCCCACCCTTTTATAAAAAATGCAATTAAGTACTTTATGTTGTTTATTACATTAAGTTATAGGAGTTGGTTGGAAACACTTGCTGCATATATATCCTCTCCTTGTGGGTCATATTCTTGAATCCTATTTAGGTTCAGGAATCGAGATAAATGCTTAGCCTGCTTAGACAGGTAGAAGTCGGGTGATTTCCTGTCATCCGCGAGATATAGAGTGTTACTTCTCTGGTCACGGTTGGCTATATGTGCTATCGTGAAAAAGAACCATGTGATAAATTAAAAGAAGTCCGGGCAGGGACAGTGGACCCTGTCTGAGTCGGTTAAGGACTGGACGCGTTGTTTCACTCTTGGTCATGTTGAACGCAGCCCAACATATAGTTGGTCCGGCCCTATGTGCCATGTGGCCGCGAAGCTCGGTAGCTCAACTCAAGCCGGGATAACCCGGGAGACGGTTGGGCAATTCGCGGGAAGCGGCATACTAGACCAAGAGCAAGCATGTCTAACTGATCCTGGCGTCGTCCTTGGGTTAGCATGGTTTGAACATCCTGGCTATCCGTCTTTTCGGTTTTGCCGATGTATAAATCGGGCCCGAACCTGAGTTGTACCAAGAGTAACCTAAGACGACCCTAGCTAGGTCTGTCTGGGTGTATGTTGGGAATACCCCCCTGAGCTCAGTTGGAATCGATTCGAATCGCTGTCTCTCCCAGATAGTGAGAACTTGACCTTGCCTAGCATCGTAGAACTCACTAAATAATAATGGTTCTAATGATGAGGATGATAATGATGATGGCTATACTAAACTGGATATGGTTATTAATGCTTGGTATAATAAAGTGATTGTTTAGTACAGGTGTTCACTTAGATGAAAGGTTAAAATAATTAAGCTACTGCTAGTATAATAAAATACTGCTCTCATATCACTTATGCTTTTATGCAAAATGTTGTCAAGCTAGCCCTACTTATATAAAGCCTTGCATACTCCTTGGTGTCACTTTGTTTCTAGTTTATGACGGGTAAGTCTAGCTGAGTACATTCTCGTACTCAGGGTTTATTCCCACTTGTTACAAGTTGTGATGTATCATGATTACTGTAAAAATTGGATGGCTCCTACCATAGCGGAGGAGTATGATCATGGGCATGATCCGTCTTATCTCTCTTGTCTCTAATGCTTTTGTTGGAGTTGACCTTAGTACTGGCATGTATTTAAACTAAGAATAATGTTAGTTTCAAATTACTTTGCTTTCACTACTTTTAAACTTATGTTGTAATAATTATTTTGCACTCTGATGTATATTAAACTACTTGTGAAAAGGATGTTATATTTGACTTGTTTTGTTGAATCATTACGATCTTGGCTTATATGTTGGTTGGTTTGAAGTCCTTCGTGATTTCAATGGACTACCGGGATTATATGGGCTCAAGTGTGAAAATTTAGTCACTTCAGTGATTGTTTTTATAATTGTGCTCTTATAATTTGGATGGTTCTGTTACATCACCTTGATAAGAGAATGCACAATAATTTGAATTTTCTATTTGTGATATAATGTAGAGAAATTTTATAATGGTTGGAAAAAACATAAACCATCTATTGGACAAGATCGAACGGTGCAAAAATAAGAAGTACCCAATTAAAGGTACCTGGAGGTACCAAATAGGTGAGAGGTAGTACCTAATATAGGTGGGACCAGTACCAAAATATGTGGGCCATGAACTATTTTCTATTTTCTAATTTATTTTTAAATAAGGGTAAATTAGTCATTTTATACACTTATTAAAGGGCAGATTTAGGATTGCAGTAGCTATTGTTGGGCGGGGCCATTGGACACAAACCAGACTCCTCTGACTCTCTTCCTTGTCCTCGAGCGGGGAGGCCGGTTGGGCCAGGGGGCACTTTGTCTTGCGGTGATCCGGCCTTGGGGGCAGGGGGCTGCGTGGCCGGGCAGCGTGGCGGCGAGGGGCCGGGCCAGGCACGGTAGAGCCAGGGAGCATGCAATCTCGCCCCTTCGAGGCACCGGCGCCGGTGTAGGCCAGCTCCGGCGCGACGCAGCCCCGCCGGCGCGCGCGGCCTCGGCCCCGCTCCCGGCGCGACGCAGCTCTGCCGGCGGCCGCGGCCTCGGCTATGGGCACGGCGGTGGCCCAGCTTGCAACATCCATGTCGTAGTGGTGCTCCAAATGATTCTGGCCCCGGTGTAGACGCACCATGTTGAAATGGTCAAGATGCTTAGAGAGGACCGTGAGAACATGTAGCTGAATAAATAGCGAGCGCAGATGGCTAGGGACTGACCGGCGGCCATGGAAGCGTCGGTCTCCCGCTGCATCGGGAAGAGAGTGCCGCACGGGATGCAGAAGCGGACGTAAGTTATGGCTGGGCTTTGGCCATTGAATCAGCCCATAACGCAACTACACCTTAAATTACTAAAATGCCCATTATAGTATATTATAGTGGGTCTCTCTCTATAATGAAGTTACTCTGCTCGTATTTGTACTAGAAGTGGATGGATGCTAGATAATTATTCAGAGGTTGTTCTCTATTAAACTTTTAACTTTACACCAGGGACACTCCCTGTTTAGATTGGCAGACTAGATATTCACCAGTAGTCCAATACATTGTTTCATCGAGATGCAGTACAACTTTAGGGAGACCTGTGCAGCCGCTCCACTAATGAAACAAAAACACCATTATAAAAATCACTGTAAAAACGCCAGAACAGTTTTTTACAACTCGTTACTACATTGGACCACTGTCAAAGGAGTCATCATTAGTGGGTAATTGGTATACAGAGGTTCTGCACAGGACCATTCTTACTTCAACTGAAACCTTGTCATGCTTTTTGTGTGTTATATGTACTGTTGAAATTCAACTGAATCAGCAGGTGCAGCTTATGTAAATGACGGAAGACAAAAGCAATCACAAGTTAAGCCAAAATCACCAAACAAGAATTGCAATTGGAGTAGCACCCTAACGGTAGAAGCATCCATGATGATTGATACCTGAATCCGATTCAGAGCGATGAATTATGCAGGAGCGGCGGCAATGATGCGCGGTCCAACACCTCACCGTCTTGAATAAAAAAAGCGAAGGATAAATTCATGTATGCAACACATATATAGGACTGAAGTTTGTTTACCTCGGGCAATATCAGCTTGTTTTAGAGTCCCCACCCCCCCCAAAGCCTGGCGCGGCGGTGGCGGACGTCCTCCCCACCCACGCGCCCCCCCGGCCCTGGTGCGGCATCGGTTGCTGGCCTCCTCTCCTCGCCCCTCCCGGTACACGCCGGTCCAAGCACCGCGGCGCCCTACACCGCTCCGCTGTCGCGGTATGGCTACGGTAGTCGGGTACCCGCCGCAGTAGCCCGCTGGGCACGGCTACCTGCCGCTGCTTGCCGGGTATGGGTACCAGCAGCAGGCCGTGAAGCCGCAGAAGAAGAACACCTTCGAGATAGGGATTTTGCTAGTTTTTAATAAAAAAAAGGAAGCAAACAACTTATACACAAAAACAGCATTCACTGGAATCCGATTCAGATCTGCCACGAGAGTATCAATGTAACGCTTAGGATAGTCCCAGCCTACTACCAAAATCAGTCCCAACTTCCGAACAGCCAAACAGGCTAGAGAGGCAGAGGTTCCACTTCCAGTCTTCTTCTCCATACTCTAGGGCCGGACCGGAAGACATGAAAACTGCACAAACTCTCAACTCGATACCATACATTCATGATTCAACCAATTGGAGCTTTGGCTCTTTTTTTGGCTGATGAGAGGTGCCTCCTTGACTCTGATGAGTATTCTTACTCCTACGGATCCTGACGAAGCACGACAGCAGCACGTGGACCACAAAATAGGTTAGCATGGCGATGACGAGCGCGGAGACATATCCAGAGGTCTTCCACGACCGGTTGGAGCCGGTAGCGTAGGTGACGAGGAGTCCGAGGAGGTCCAGCACGATCGTCGCATTCATCACGCCGAGCCACCAGTCCCTGTCCCTCCACCACTTGTTGTGCAGCGACCCCGGCAGCAGCAGCAGCAGGACGATGACCACAACGGACGCGATGAAGGAGGCTGGAGTTGCTGTAGAAGAAGGCAAGGTACCGGTGCTTCCTGTTGTCGTGCATCACCGGGTCCCCCGCCTCGTGCACGCCATCGTCGGTGCTCTGCCAAAACCAGCCGGGCGGTGCCAGGCCGGCCTGGTAGGTGATGCCCACCACCAGGATTCCCAGCAGCATCAGATACTTGCGCTTGGCATGCATCTTCTTTTCGCCATCGTCGTCATGTTCCGTCGTCTGTGCCGGAGCAGAGCCATGGGATTTCCGGTGTCAGCAACCTTTCCTTCCTGTTCGTGGGGGGTTGCCTCCTCATCTGCCTTTCTCTTCTTCTTGTCATGGATCACCAAGAACAAGAAGAGCACAACCAGAAAGATGACTACGGAGAGGATGAACCCCGCCAACGCGAAGATGTAGATGGATATTGAAACGACCCGCGATTTCCACGAAGGGAAATCCACAGAGTACATCATTTACAGTTGATACCACAGTTCATACATCGTGAAAAGGTACAAGTTACAGGGTATTACAACACTTGCAACACACCTAGGTACACCGTATTCTAACGATAAACACACACGCGGATCAACATCAGAGTAGACGTAGCGTCGTAGCGGGTGAAGGCTCCTCCTTCACGGAGAATCATCAGAGTTGGGGTAGAGTATCAGCGGGCGTAGACTTGATCTCCTTAACCAAACTTGAGTGTAGGAACGAGACCACCCAATCCTTCCAACACCGTTGTCGTCGTCGTCATCCTCGGGTCCCAAACCTGCTCAACTCTATCAGTACGGTTTGTACTGGCCACGGGCTCCCACCCTATGCTTTGCTTTGCTATGTGGAAAGTGGAATGCAATGGTAGAGAGAAAAAGGCCTATATTTGGCTGTAGTTTTCCTATGCCAGTTCATAAAGTAAAATATAATATAGATCATCAAGTTTTAACCCATCTCATCCACACATCCATCCATCCCATCCATATCCATATCCATGTCCACACATCTCACCACACTCTCACTCTGGTCGGCAAGGAAGACTCCCGCTCCTCCTTGCCTCAACGGCCTAAGCCGGAAATCAACCACACCCATGGGGGAGAAGAGAATTGGACACCTCTCACTATAACGAACGTGTGGTACTCACAGGAATGTCCATACCGGGGACACGGCTATACGTATAGATTTAGTAACTCTGCAGAGCTTGTACACCGGAACCACAAGATCACCATCATCGACGATGCCTCGTCTAGGCCGATACCAAGCCGCCGCCTAATCGGCCCGATGCCACTCTACCACTCAGCTGCTGGGCACCCCCGGAGATCCACCGGCACGCCGAGACTGTGAGACGTGGTACCGGATCCCAGATGGATACCACGCCGTCTCGGGAGGGTGTGGGTCTCGGCACCCGTACCTCCCTACACTATCACCTATCAACCTAGTAGTAGCAGCCAGGGGGCCGGCTAGTCGTCAAGTCGGACCCCGCCCATTCGAGAGGCGTGGTGTGCATGAAAAGGTCCTGTGAACCGAAGGAACGCCAAACTAGTCCTTAGTAGGACCGGGCAGGATATCTTCACAAGGGGCTCGGCGCCGTGCCTCGACGGCACCTCCATTCCGTGGATTCGTCCCACAAAGACACTCCTCCCCGAAATCTACTCACATCACATGTACCCGCCACGGTACTCTCTCACATAGGGAGTGCCCGTGATCACACTCCTCCAAAGAAGACTTGTCCCCCGACTCGTCGTAGATCCCCTTGATCGACACAACCCTCACCACACACCCAAGACACACGCCAAGATCTCTCCCATGTTATCCCCAGTTATCCAATTCACGGCACCACGTGCCTTAGCCACACACAAGCATGTATGAGCAGAGTGTAAGTGTGTAGCAAGTATCATGAGGTAGGCGAGCGTCTATCCTAGCAGCGGGTGTGCAGGAGAAAGGTTGCGTCAAGGTAATGGCTTATCAAGCAATCTACCATGCACCCTATCACAGTTCATTTGCATAAAGTAAAGCGCTAGCGGCTACATATTGCATGCCTAATAGGATTCTATGAGATTGGGTGGGACGTGGCACCTGTTTATAGCAATCCAAGGTCATCCACATCTGGTTGCTCTTCACGCCTCCTCCTCGTGAATCTCCGGTCTATCCACCGTCACCATGATGCAACTACCTCGGTAAAGCGACAAACAAGTCAAGGAGCAATCAATCCCCGACCAAAATCCAATACTCCCCAAAAGGCAACGAGATACAGAAGGAACTAGATACCAAACAAACACCGAAAGACTTAGCCCTCGTGGAGAGTGTCCGATCCTCGGGCTCCAAATAAACAAAAGTGGCTGTCTGTTAAGCATAAGTTCGGATCACGACCATGGTATAGCCCGAGACTTCCTGGTCGATCGTGTCGACCTGTATGGCTTCAGAGGAAGAGGCCTTGACCCTAACTTAACTTAAACAACACCACGGTAGCGACCTTCCGATCCGGACGTCATGGAAATTGGCGGGGACCAGGGGATCACAAGCAAGAGGGAAAGAGAAATAGGAACAATAGGGTTTGGCCCTTGTGGCCTTTATCCCGCAAGTCACAACTACTACATAAGATTCGAGTAAGAACGATTAACACGAACAGAGGAATTGTGACTTGGTTCTGAGGCTCTTTAGCTTACCCGTCATGGTAGCCGACGGTAGCAAAAGAGATTGGAACACAAACGACAGAGGAGTGGCTACAGGTCCTCTCGACCCGCTCGACACAACAACGTCGAGAGCTGAGGAGAGAGTAGCACAACGAGAAAAGAGAGTTAGCTAGGCATGTCCATGTCACGCCCTCGGTCTCATCCTTGGTGAGGATGGTTTTCCAACGGTCGATCGGGTCGACTCGCATGGGTCCGAGGACAGGCCACAGACCATAGCTTCGCTAACTAGTAGAGACAGTCGGGTCTTTGATCCAATCGTCATGGCTAAGACGGGATCGAATAGAGCGGCTAGTGGGAAAAAAATGAAGTAGAAAGAGGGGGGGCGGTGATCCACTCCTTCCAATGCACATGCCATAGCCAAGGGCAGGGCATCAAAGAGGAGCGATGCACAAGAGTACGAGTGCCTAGTCCGCTTGTAGGGTACCTTGACCAAGGTGCACTAAATGCACTAAGACGTTCCCCGAATTCTTAGCGGTGCGGTTGTCATCGCGAAAACCCATGGAGTGTCACGGTCTTAATAGGTACAAGCATACAAGAGGGCTATGCACCATGGAACCAATAGAGGGAAGAAAAAGCAGGTTCCCCTTTCCCTTGATCCACTCGCCACGGCAGTCGACGGGAATCAAAGGAGTGGGATCAAGAGAGCAATAATAGAACACCAACGAACTCGAACAAACATCAAACGGGATTTCGGTTCCACAGTACTTCGGTCCTCTTGACATGGGAATAGTCAATAATCGAAGTACTCGAGGTCAAGAGAGTCAATCCACGCCAACTCGTAGGGCACCATGACCGACGTGCTACTAGGGCGGCACAATGCTATTCCTAGGGTCCATAGCGATGCGGTTGTCACCGCTAGTTCTGAAGGAATGCTATGGTCTACATGGCTCAAGCATACGAGGTGGTTTGGGAAAAGAGTAAGAGAAAGTAAGAGAGGGGAACGAGGTAGAGCCCAATGGTCATGGCGAGATGACTCGCGGCCATAAGCTTTACCTACACGGGTAGGCTCTCGTCATATCACAACTATCGCTTCCTATCTCGTCTCCCATTAGACTAGGTCATGAGGGGCTCATCAGATACGGGTAATATCCGCATCGCTAAGTCCCTAGTGACCATGTTCTAGGGCCGAATCAGGTCGCAACAATAGTAGCATGACAGAGAACTAAAAGTACGATAGAAGGGATGTGTTCGGCGTTACGACCATGGCGGGCGAACTCGCGATCGCACGTCCGAACACATCGCTCTCAACCGGCTCGAAGGCTCGGTCCACGTGGCATTCACCACATAACACACAAGAGGCAACCTCACAACATAAGAACCAAATCGACACGACTAGCACAAGCGGAGTACACATCCATAGCACGAGGGAATAGACCGCACGCGAAGGCACGGCACATGCAGGCATGTATATTGATAGAGTGCAACATTGGGAGTATGAACGGAAAAGACATGAGCTTTGCCGACGCCGAGGTTGGCGTCGGCGTTTTCAAGTTGGACCTTTGACGGGGAAGAGCGGGGGTCGGCAAGGGCTTCCGCGGAGTGTCGCCGAAGGTGACTGGAGGTCCATGGCCAACGGGCTTGGCCCCGGCCAATCAGAGCCCGTCGTAGCCACCCATGGCCAGCTCTGGCCACTTCTGGCCGGCTGCAGCCTGCTGCTGGCCAGCAGCGGCTGGCTGTGGCTGGCCGGTGCTAGCTGTGGCTGGCCAGAGTTGGCTGGGGGCTGGCCGAGCTAGCTGCTGCTGGTCGGAGCGGGCAGCAGGCCAGCGGAAGGTGGCGGCAAAGGGTGCCCCCGCAAAAAAACACGGCACGAAGGCCGGCCTCGGATGGGAACATGGACAGGAGCTCGAGAGGGAGGAGAAAGGGGCAGCTTTGGGGCACTTTGGAGGCTCACCGGTTGGCGAGAGGAGAGGGGCTCACGGCGGCGGTGGAGGAGTTGTGGTGAAGGCC
The DNA here is from genome assembly GCA_015844335.1 of Chrysopogon serrulatus. NCBI lineage: Eukaryota > Viridiplantae > Streptophyta > Magnoliopsida > Poales > Poaceae > Chrysopogon > Chrysopogon serrulatus. Next base: position 54,333 of record JADLZL010004547.1, on the reverse strand, counting down.
GGGGCTGTGGTGGCACGGCAGTGGCGGCGATAGCGCGCCAAAGACGTCGTGGCGCGGGGCGGACGGCACCGGGGGCACGGGTAGTGGGCACAAAGCCGCTGTGTACCGACGCAAGGGCGGAGCGGCGCCAAAGCCCCAAGGTGCTTAATGAGGAGGTAGTGAGCTGTGCAGCAGAGGCGGTGGCGATGGGCAGCAGCTTTCGGCACCGGCGCGGCGGAGCGCCGCGAAAGGGTGGTGGGGGCGCGGAGCACGTAAGTCGTCACGGGCGTCTGGCCGCCATCGTCCGGGCGCTGGCCTTCAAGGTGGCGTGGCACACCGCGCGGTTGCAGTGGCTAGCAGCCCGCGGTGCGGCGGCTGGCTGCCCGCTGGCCGGCGGCTGCTATTGCGTGGGAAATAGCCTGCGCTGGCCGCAGGCGAACGGAGGCAGGCGCCGGCGGCTCGCGGTGAGGGCTTCAGCTGCGCGTCTAGGTGGCTGGAGGTGGAAGGAGGTCGCTGCGAGGCGCCGTGACTGGTGGAAGCGGCACGGCGCTGGCTGTCTTGGGAAGGGCGCCGGGAGCGAGGACGTCGCGGCGGCCGGGCAGTCGTCGGCGCGGCTAAGCGCGCGCGAGCTACTGTTGGCGTGGTGACTCGCGGCCTGCTGGGGCGCTGGTGCTCCTGCTGTGTGGCGCGCGCGGCTGCCTTGAGACGCGCCGCGGCATTGTCCAGCGCCAGCGCGGCGCGCAGCGTGGCAGATGCGCGGCGCGGCGGTGGCGCGGGAGGATGCATGCGCGGTGGTGGTGTGGGCGGCTGTGGCGAGCTCGGCGCGGAGGTGAGAAGAGGAAGGGGAAAGCAAGTGGCGGCGGAACAGGAGGAAGTAGAGGATGGAGCGGCCGCTGCGGCTCTTATAGGCGCGCGAGCTAGGCTCCTGGGCACGGGACGGCGATGCGCGCCTCGACGTCCGTACTTTGTCCACGCGTCGAGCATCCGCGGCATGGGGAGAAGGGGAGGCGCGGCGAGGCTCTCACCCGGGGTGGCGGGCGGCCGGCGCTGGGAGCCAGCGCTCCCCTAGGGTTTCCCTAGGGGCGCACCGCCTGGGCAGTGGGGCCGTTCGGGCGCATGGTGCCGCCCGTGGGCCTCGGTGGGGTGCACGCGGGCATCTTTGGGGAGGCACGGCCGGGCGAGGCCGGCCGGGGGCATCTGCTAGGCCGCCCGGCTTGGTGTCCCCCCCGGGCCGCTGAAGGTAGAAAATGAGAGGGGAAAGTGGGCCGTTGGAGATGGAGCGGGCTGCGGGCGTGGGCCGCGTGGGGGGAGGGAAGAAGGAGATGGTGGTCCGGCTTATGGCCCAAGGGATAAGAAAGGATTTTTCTATTTATGACTTAGAGGAAATGATGAAGAATTAAATTGGAATGGGAATAATCCGAGGAGAGGGGGAAAGTATGTTCACCTTCCTTGTCATGATTTTTAGGATGGGACTCCGGGAGGGAAATTGGAGAGAGAGAGAATTCAACAAGATTCGAGAATTTTTAAGGAGGAAAGTTTGTGAGAAATGCGGAGGAAAAAGGAAAAAGGGGGTTTTCCTTTTTTGTGTCTCGTAGAGAGTTGAGGGAGATAAAAAGGAACATGGGGAAATTCTCGGGGAGTTCTAATGAATTTCGAATAGGTATTTGGAGCATTTCAAGGAGGGAATCTGTGAAGGAATTAAAGGAAGATTGAAGTGAATCGCTATGGAATAGTGCACTCCAACTCTAAACAAAATCCAAATCTTGATCCCGACACAAAAACACAAGCACTTTCCTACAATCAAATCTACATGGAGTGCAATGATTCGCGGGCACATTCTCCCATGTTTGACCAACATTTGACTTAGCAATTGCATGATTCACACATTGCATGAAAAATTTTAAAAAGTTCAGATTTTTGGTGTTTGGTAAAACCCGGGATGTTCTGACTACCCCCTTACCGAGAATCTCGTCCCCCGAGATTCAAGTGTTGTCTAGGCTTGGTGGCTCCTACCACATTCCACTTGCATCAATGCACCAAGTTTTGCGAAGGGAATCTTCCTTTGAAAAGGAGTTTTGAAGGTAGGGCTTTGGAGAAAGCATTTTGCAAATAGCTTTTGAATGGAGGTAGGCGTTTATGAAAGGCGTGGAGACACTTTTTGTTTGATCAAATAAGTTTTCATAGTAAGCATGTTTTTGAACCCCTTTTTTTCAAAATCATGAACCTTTTAAGCTTTTATAAATCGAGTTCCAATACCCTTTTGAAAAGCAACTTTGAAGCCTAGGTGAAAAACATTTTCCAAATACGAAGACTTCATAAAAGAGTTCAAAATCCATTGGAAATACTTTTTTTTTTAAAGCGGAAACAATGGGTTTTTGAAACAAAGCAATAACCTCTTCAAATAGCCTTTATTTAAAACAAAAATCCTTTTTGAAAGGAGTTCTTTTTTTTTTTTAACACGAACTCATTAATTTCAAACCATTTGAAATCGGACTTTGAATTTGAAACCAAAAGTCTTTTATCACCTTTTGAAGAGGTTATGAAATTGTGTTTTCTCAAATTCCTTTTCGGAGGAACTCTACTTGAAGTGAAAAAGCAAGGGTTTTGCAATTGCTTTTCAACAACATTTTGAAATTTGGAAATCAAACCATTTTCTATTTTGTAACCATTTTAAAGGATTTTTTTTTTTTGAAATAGGTTTTCATAAATCCTTTAGTTGGAAATCCTTCGAAAGAAAAGAGCTTTCCAAATGGTGCTTTGAAAATTGGTTCAAAATTTTGAATCTTTGAGTCGGAAAGTAGGGGTTTTGAAATCGGGGAGTTTTCAAGAACAAAAGCATTTCTCAAACTCGGTTTCCTGCAAAAGATAGACTTTTCCAAAAATAGGGTTCTGCTCCTAGCAAAATCTTTAGATTTTGAAACTTTTTCTTTTAAACAAAATGGAGCGTTGAGAAGGAAGTTTGCAAAATCTAGAATAATTTGGAAACAAAACAAGTTTGTGGGAAATAAACTTCTTTCAATAGATTTTATTTTTCGTAAGGATTTTTTGAAAAGGAAGGGGGAGCTCGAGATTCGGGTGGTTTGCGGTGCTGATTAGGGCAGTCACGATCACTTTCCTTGTTACCAAAGCATACGCTCGGCCCGACAAGCCATGCGGAGGCCTCACACATGGGGCCCCAAGTTTCGTAGCGAGCACCATAGCTCAAGATCGTGGCTCATCCCTAAATAAGTTGCCGACAATGTCCCAAAATCTCAAACTAAAGGGAGAGGAGGGGGTTTTAAAGTGAAAACCTTTTGTAAACTATTTTGAAAACATTTTCCGTAACAAAGTTTTTTTTTTTATCTTTTTATTTTGTAAACTTTTGAGAGGAAGAAGGTTGCAACCCTTGGTTTGAAACCAACACAAATAATTTTGCAATTAGTTGCAACCCATTTTGACTCAAAATGCCAAGGCAAAAGTTTGTATTCGATCAAACTAGAGCAAACCCCTGGAAGAGCTTTCGAAAAGTTTTGAGAGAGGTTTTCAAATGCAAAGCAAACTGAGGCTTTTAATATAAATCTTTACCTTTCCAACATTTTGGAATAGAGGGGGGTCTCAGGGTTTGAATCATCTTGAAAACTTGCGTACCGGCTTTTTGAAATAGCATAGGTTTTGATTGGGGAAGCTTTATAAACAAAGGATTTTCCAAAGCTTTTGAAAATAGGTAGTTTTCGAAACTCCATTTGAACATGGCGTAGAGTTGTGCGAAACACTTTTGAAGTCCAGCCTTAAAAGCAAAAGCTCCTTTCTTCAAGCAAGCCAAAATCAAAGATTTTTGGAAACTCAATGTAACATTCCGCAATTTCCCATGTAATAAAAATCCCGACTTTTTAAAATTTTTGTCTCAATGTGTGTTGCATACAGATGGTAGGGCAAACCTAAGTCAAATGTTTTCCTTTTCTGCCCTAGACTCAAATTTGAATTTCAAAATGTTTATAATAAACCACTTGTCGTGAAGACTGATCACCGACATGACAAGTGATCTTTTCAAATAAAATAATTTTTGTGATGAAATTTAAAACCTTGGTTGAATTTGAGCCACACTTTCGAATTCAACGTGCAAGACTACACTTGATTTATTATTTCCTAAAACAAAAACCTTAACCCTCTCCCCTCTCTTTCAAATTGAGTTTACAATAATCTAATGCATCTCATGTAGCGTACATGCATGTGTGATTTGGATCTTCTCTTGCTTGTGTTTGAAGGTCTCCAGCTCTCTCTTAAAAATTCTTTCCCCAACCGTGACCTTGTTATACAATCAATCTAGATGATCTATAGGAAAGTTCATCTCCTAATAAAGTCCCTAAACCCAATCAAGACATCCGACCGGCTCTCCCTCCTTCCTAAATGCTTGTACCAGCCATCGTGAGTTTGCATGTGTGTGCATGGAGCTGTCACGTCGGCACACCTGCTCCTATGCTCGTTTTTTGCTTGCTACGTGAAGCAAATAGAGAAGCAGCAGCTGCATGCAAATTGCTAGCGGCAGCGCAACCCAATATCCCTCCCGGCTTCTCACGTTCCGTGGCCCAGTCCAGCATCAGGCCCAGCACGCAAACGTCCAGCCCGAGCACAGCCGCAGCCTAGCACCCGCTCCATGCCTCTCGCCAGCGCAGCGCACGGAACCGCCGCCGCCGCTCATGCATGCACCTGTACGTGGGAACCGCAGCCAGCTCACCTCTCCGCCTCGCGTATTCCGCACGCGCGTGAGGATGCCTCTCCGTCCCCGCAGGACCCGCACGTCAGCCGCAAGGAGAGAAGCGGAGCCGAGCGCCGTTTTCCCCCGTCAAGGCGTCGCCGTTCCCTTCTTTCTCCGTACGAGAATGCCCGCACCGCCTGCCGTCCGCTCGCCTCGCTGCTTTCCGTCGGCGACCGTGAAGACGTCAGGACGAGCCACGCCGCACCGAGATTTGGGGGGAGCACCTGGGCCGCACCCGAGCCCTGGGCCTTCTCGAAGTTTCCTGACTCAACCATCCGTCCGTGCCACGGATGGACGCCACGCGTCCGGCAGCACGACCTCCGAGGATCGCCGCCGTCGGTAGGAACCAGAGCCCCTCGCGAACCCTAGCAGCCGGCCTATAAAGCCCCAGCCGCCGCCACTAGAGACCACTCCTTCTCTCTGCCGCCGCAGCTCTCCTTCCCCTTTCTCCTCCCTGCCTGCTCTCGATCTCTGCCAAGCCCGTCTGCGAACCACGCGGCCTCGCCGTGGTGGTTGCGGTGGTGCCACGCCGCCGCCGCCGTGAAGCCAAGGACCTGCTCCGCCACCGCGACGCCGTGCCCACCACCACAGCCTCGCCCCGAGGACGTACGCCCCAACGCCGTGGAGCCATGAGGGCCGCGGGCGCCACGGACGTGCTGTGACGCCGGGACGCCGCTCCGCCCGACGTCGTGCCGAGCAGCCCCGCTGCGTCAAGACGCCTCGCCAGTCCGCGTCCTCGACCCGGCGTCGAGCGTCGCCCCACACCACGCGTCCTCGCCGTGTTCTGCAACCTCCCGAACCCGTCGAGAGGCCTCGCCTTCCCTGCCTCCACGCCGTAGCTGCTCCGGCGCGTGCCATCGCCAGCGAGCACGCCTGGCCTACCGGCGCGCAGCCGCGGCACTACCCCCACGAGCTCACGACAGCCTCGCCGCCAAGCCGCGTCGGTCGGAGCTGACGACGTCGCCTCCTTTCGTGAACACCGAGCACCGCAGCAGCACTCAGCGACGCCGCGGTGCCGGACGTCGACACCACCTACACCATCCGTTCACGCTTCCGAAACCCCCGGTGAGCCTCTCTCCTTGCCAAAGTTGACTCCTTTTTGTCGTCCCTGCCGTCGTGCTTCACCTTGCTGTTCGCCGTCGCAGCACTGGGGCCGAGGCAAACGGCCTACACGTGACGCCACGCCGGCGCACTGCCTGCACCGGGCCGGTCCGCGAACTCGCCGCCTCGGAGCCGTCCTCATCTCGCCACGGCCACGATCCCGCCCTACGTCGCGCCGCCGGCTACCCCACCTACTCCGGTGAACCTCCTCCCAAGCCAAAGGTTCCTCCTTTTTTGCTATCCATGGCATGGCACATTGCTCGGATTACCCTACCCCACCTACTCCGTACTGCTCGCAGGAGCGCAGCGCTAGCACCGGACCAGCCCCAACCTCGCCGTCCGCGATGCCGTGATGCTGCTCCGCCCTTCTCTGCCTGCACCATGCTTCTGGACCACCTGTGAACCATCGGCAAGCACACCCAAGACCCGCCTTTTCCCCTGTCTGCTGCCTTGCCTGACGGCCGTCGAGCCGTTCCGAGGGCCTTGCCTTCACGAACACGCGCAGACCCGCTCCCGTCGAGTCGCTTGCACGAACACCGGGCTGCCACCACAAGCACGCCTCGTCGCCCTCATGATCAGGCATCTCCTTGCACGTGGACGCTACGGCCTTGATGCCGCCACAAGCACCAGTGCACCCACGGCCAGCTCAAGTCCTTGGATTTTTGAGCCACGCCTTGCACAGACTGTCGCCGCACAACTCGCCACGAGCGTGGGCACCGCACCGGCACTCGCCTGCACGGCCTCGCGCGAGCTCGCGAACGCAGTACCGCGCGGGCACCCTGTTGCTGCGTTTGCACCGCCCACACACCACCACAACACCGTCACGTTCACGCCTCGCCACGCTTGGGTCGCACACACGCTTAGCTCGGCCCCATGGCCGCGACACCGCCTGGAGCATGAACACGCACGCACAGCCGCCGGACGAACCTCGCCACCCAGGGCTTGAACGCCAGTGCCCTCGCCCACGAGCACCACGCACCCAAGCGCGCACACGCTGCTGCACTCGTTCGTGAACGCAGTCGCGCGCAACGCACCAAGCCGTGCCGCGGCTCTAGCACCACGCGCACTCGCATGGCACGGCCACGCCCTGACCCTGCCTCACACACCGTGCCGCACGGCCGTGCTCGCCACGGTCTCGCACGCCGGCGCGGCAGCGACGCCTCCACACTCTGGCACAGACACGCCGGCGCCGCCACTTGCCCTCGTCGAGCACCTGGTGGGCACCGCTCCTCCCCTGCCATCTCTGTTTTTGGGGCGAGGAGCCCAGAAGCCAAGAGGCCCATAGCCATCCGACGTGAGCCGGATACAGCCAGATGGCCCAGCTCAGCCCTCCACCTCTCCCATCCCTTGGACCTCTCTTGGACCGCCGGTAGCTATAGGCCCAGGTCGGCCTATGGCACGCGCGAGGAGCCCACTTCAACCCTTGCTGTTGGGCCACCAGCAGGGCAAACAGCCCATCAATCCCTGCCCCCTTTATTTTTTTCTAATTTCAGAAATATCTGTCCACCTTCCAAAATTCACCAAAAATTCATCTCAACTCCAAAAATTATGAAACCAGTTTCATAATTTTTCTAAAATCCTCCTCTACCTCCTAGTGCAATTGGTTTTCTTATTGGAATAAATTCTTAATGCAGTTTTATTTGGTTCTTATTGCTAGTCGTGCCGTCTTTTATTTTTGCGTAGCAACGAGTTGAACTCGGATGGACCCAGTAACGCACCCGGAGGAGATGGACCCTGATGGTGGACAACCTCGACTTCCAGAGACGCGAACCACTACTTCCTCGACATCGCAGGTGTCATGGCAGCAGACTTTATTTAGAGAATCCTATTAGGCATTGCAAATTAGAAAATGCTAGCGCTTTACTTTTATTCCTTTGCTAGTATATGTGATGCATGCTATTGCCCGAGCCTTGATTGCCTTGTTTGAAACCTCTTCACCCCGACTACCCAGCTTTGCGCTCGCCACTTATTTATATGCTTGTCCGCTTGCTTGCATTTACTTCCATCATAATTACATATATACCTTGTTATGTGATGTGTGATGGAATGTCGATGATTAGGGGTTGGTGATTGGGGTTGTCCTTGGGACATCCCCCGAGATAGATGGCATGTGAGCGCGTCGGGAGCGTTGAATCCCGCATGGGTGGTGGTGATATGAGGAGTTACGGAGATATTTCTTGTCTTGACCCCTGTTTCTTGGAGATATCGGCCCGTGTGAGGTGGTCTTACCCGGAGGGGTGCCCTAGGGCCATGGAGTGCCCCATATCTGGTTTGTGTGGTGATATTGGTTTGTGGTGTTGGACTAGGCGTGGTGGAGGTGGCTACCTAAGAGAGGTGAGCCACGTGTGATTGGTAGAAGGTGCTTGCTCGCCAACTAAGGACCGTCGTGGGTTGCATGCCCGGAACACGGGACTATGTCAAACGTGCACGCCCGCAGCCCCGAAATGGGCGGGGCCCGTTCGGTTGGGCTAGTGCGGACTAAGCCGGTTACCGGGGGAGCAGAGGGTGCACGGGGGTTTGCCCCTAGGAGCACAAAGTGAGAAGGATGCCGATGGTTGTTCCGGCTACCCTAATCACGATCCCAAGGGTATGCGTTGCGCCGTGTGCTACTCCACTTTGGGGGCGGTGGTAAGGAATGCGCTAGTTCTTGAGCGGTGTTCGCTTAGACCACGGCCAAGGTCGATGATGGCGTTCTGTTGGGTACAGTGTACACACTCTGCAGAGTTAAAACTATACGTATAGCCGCTGATCTCGGTCATGATCACCCCTCGTGAACTGTTTCATCCCGCTAGTCTTCTCTTGTGCTTTGCTTCTCTCCCCCGAAGCTAGGTCCGGCTTGAGGCCGTTGAGACGAGGGGCGTGCGGAGGCTGCCTCGTCGCTTAGACTGAGAGTATGAGGGTGATGTGAGGGATGATGTGTGATGAGAGGTGTGATGTGATGATGAGTGGATGTGAGAATGAGAGTGTGGTTTTAGGATTATTGAAGACTTATATACTATACTTTTGATGCTTTTCCGCATGCGCTAGGATGCAAACTACAGCCAAACTATTAGGATCACCGATCCCTTTTTTTTCTATTTTCCACCAAAGCTCATTCGGTGCCTGACCATGCCTTGCACACATCTGGTGGTGTGCAGTTTTTTTCTGACTTGCAGTGGTGTTGAGATTAGTAGTTGGTTTGCGATCTACTCTCAAGGATGCCCATTGGATTGGATGTTCATCATGCTTCACCGCTACGAGTAGTTTATCGGTGTTATGTTTTGTTTTGGCCCTATGGGCTTGTAATTAGATTATTGTATTAGGCTTATTTTTTGTACTCGATGTTGTATGACTTTGTAATCATCGAAAAGTGGATGCCCGTGATAGCCGAGATATTCTGGGACTATCACAGAGGGGCAAGAGAGTCGGAATTTCAAGTTTTGAAATCCCGGTTCGCTTCACTCAAAACTTTTGGAAATTCTTGTTTTGACAAAACACTTCTAAAAGGAGTACCAGCCAAAAGATTTTGGAAGCGTTATATATATTTTTAAAACAATCACTTGCTTCCCTTTTTGTTTGAAATAAAAACAAAGTCGGTTTTGAGAATGGTTTGAATCATTTTTCAGATCCAAAGGCAAGGCTTTCACAATGAAACCTTTTTTTTTATACGGGCTTTTGAAGATAAAGGGGAAAGTTTGGAAGAGAAGATTGGTTCGAAAGACTAGAAAACCATTTCGAAGGGAGGTTGACAAAAATTTGATGCACTGACTTCCTAATTCCAGTCATAGGTTTGGCTTAGGTTTTAGAGGGCTAGGTTACCCAAAGCTTCGGAGTCACATATATAAAATAACTATGGATTCTACACACGACAATTAAGAAGCATAACAAGCATAACAACACCGGATCCGGACAATCGAGGCAAAGCATTACAACTCCTATATGCATAGTGTTGACTTGAGGCGACTCCTATGCCTTCAAGGTCTCACACATCTATCGATCTAGCGTGGGCGGAAGTAAGGAGTGATTCCTAAGGGTCATTTTCTCATATCAGGGTGGTCAGAGAGCAACAAAGATACTCAAGGTGGAGGGAGAAACAACCTGTTTTCTCCACTAGCATCTATAACAGACAGGATTGTTGGCTTCTATACTAGTGTTTAGGTTCTAAGGTCTCGTCCTACGGTCAAGTATGGCTCTGATACCAACTGAAACGACCAGCGATTTCCACGAAGGGAAATCCACAGAGTACATCATTTACAGTTGATACCACGGTTCATACATCGTGAAAAGATACAAGTTACTGTGGTATTACAACACTTGCAACACACCTAGGTACACCGTATTCTAACGATAAACACACACGCGGGATCAACATCAAAGTAGACGTAAGCGTCGTAGCGGGTGAAGGCTCCTCCTTCACGGAGAATCATCGAGTTGGGGTAGAGTATCGGCGGGCGTAGACTTGATCTCCTTAACCAAACTTGAGTGTAGGAACGAGACCACCCAATCCTTCTAACACCGTTGTCGCCGTCATCATCCTCGGGTCCCAAACCTGCTCAACTCTATCGATGCGGTTTGTATGCGGCCACGGGCTCCCACCCTATGCTTTGCTTTGCTATGTGGAAAGTGGAGTGCAATGGTAGAGAAAAAAGGCCTATATTTGGTCAGTAGTTTTTCCTATGCCCGAGTTCATAAAGTAAAATATAAAATAGATCATCAAGTTTTAACCCATCTCATCCACACATCCATCCATCCCATCCATATCTATATCCATGTCCACACATCTCACCACACTCTCACTGGGTCGGCAAGGAAGACTCCCCGCTCCTCCTTGCCTCAACGGCCTAAGCCGGAAATCAACCACACCCATGGGGGAGAAGAGAATTGGACACCTCTCACTATAACGAACGTGTGGTACTCACGGGAATGTCCATACCGGGGACACGGCTATACGTATAGATTTAGTAACTCTGCCGAGCTTGTACACTGGAACCACAAGATCACCATCATCGACGATGCCTCGTCTAGGGCGATACCAAGCCGCCGCCTAATCGGCCCGATGCCACTCTACCACTCAGCTTTCTGGGGCACCCCGGAGATCCACCGGCACGCCGAGGCGTGAGGCGTGGTACCGGATCCCAGTGGATACCACGCTGTCTCGGGAGGGTGTGGGTCTCGGCACCGCACCTCCCTACACTATCACCTATCAACCTAGTAGTAGCGGCGGGGGGGCCGGCTAGTCGTCAAGTCGGACCCCGTCCATTCGAGAGACGTGTGGTGTGCACGAAAAGGTCCCGTGAACCGAAGGCACGCCAAACCAGTCCTTAGTAGGACCGGGCGGGGATATCTTCACAAGGGGCTCGGCGCCCGTGCCTCGGCGGCACCTCCATTCCGGGGATTCGTCCCACAAAGACACTCCTCCCGAAATCTACTCACATCACATGTACCCGCCACGGTACTCTCTCACATAGGGAGTGCCCAGATCACACTCCTCCCAAGCAAGACTTGTCCCCCGACTCGTCGTAGATCACCTTGATCGACACAACCCTCACCACACACCCAAGACACACGCCAAGATCTCTCCCATGTTATCCCCGGTTATCAATTCACGGCACCACGTGCCTTAGCCACACACAAGCATGTATGAGCAGAGTGTAAGTGTGTAGCAAGTATCATGAGGTAGGCGGCGTCTATCCTAGCGGCCGGGTGTGCGGGAGAAAGGTTGCGTCAAGGTAATGGCTTATCAAGCAATCTACCATGCACCCTATCACAGTTCATTTGCATAAAGTAAAGCGCTAAGCGGCTACATATTGCATGCCTAATAGGATTCTATGAGATTGGGTGGGGCGTGGCACCTTTTGTTTATAGCAATCCAAGGTCATCCACATCTGGTTGCTCTTCACGCCTCCTCCTAGTGAATCTCCTGGTCTATCCACCGTCACCATGATGCAACTACCTCGGTAAAAGCGACAAACAAGTCAAGGAGCAATCAATCCCCGACCAAAATCCAATACTCCCCAAAAGGCAACGAGATACGAAGGAACTAGATACCAAACAAACATCGAAAGACTTAGCCCTCGTGGAGAGTGTCCGATCCTCGGGCTCCAAATAAACAAAAGTGGTCATGCATTTAAGCATAAGTTCGGATCACGACCATGGTATAGCCAAGACTTCACGGGTCGATCGTGTCGACTTGTATGGCTTCGGAGGAAGAGGCCTTGACCCTAACTTAACTTAAACAACACCACGGTAGCGACCTTCCGATCCGGACGTCATGGAAATTGGCGGGGACCGGGGGATCACAAGCAAGAGGGAAAGAGAAATAGGAACAATAGGGTTTGGCCCTTGTGGCCTTTATCCCATAAGTCACAACTACTACATAAGATTCGAGTAAGAACGATTAACACGAACAGAGGAATTGTGACTTGGTTACGAGGCTCTTTAGCTTACCCGTCATGGTAGCCGAAGCGGTAGCAAAAGAGATTGGAACACAAACGACAGAGGAGTGGCTCTGAGTCCTCTCGACCGCTCGACACAACAACGTCGAGAGCGAGGGAGAGTAGCACAACGAGAAAAGAGAGTTAGCTAGGCATGTCCATGTCACGCCCTCGGTCTCATCCTTGGTGAGGATGGTTTTCCAACGGTCGATCGGGTCGACTTCGCATGGGTCCGAGGACAGGCCCACGCACCATAGCTTCGCTAACTAGTAGAGACGGTCGGGTCTTTGATCCAATCGTCATGGCTAAGACGGGATCGAATAGAGCGGCTAGTGGGAAAAAAATGAAGTAGAAAGAGGGGGGCGGTGATCCACTCCTTCCAATGCACATGCCATAGCCAAGGGCGGGGCATCAAAGAGGAGCGATGCACAAGAGTACGAGTGCCTAGTCCGCTTGTAGGGTACCTTGACCAAGGTGCACTAAATGCACTAAGACGTTCCCGAATTCTTAGCGGTGCGGTTGTCATCGCGAAAACCCATGGAGTGTCACGGTCTTAATAGGTACAAGCATACAAGAGGGCTATGCACCATGGAACCAATAGAGGGAAGAAAAAAGCGGTTCCCTTTCCCTTGATCCACTCGCCACGGCAGTCGACGGGAATCAAAGGAGTGGGATCAAGAGAGCAATAATAGAACACCAACGAACTCGAACAAACATCAAACGGGATTTCGGTTCCACAGTACTTCGGTCCTCTTGACATGGGAATAGTCAATAATCGAAGTACTCGAGGTCAAGAGAGTCAATCCACGCCAACTCGTAGGGCACCATGACCGACGTGCTACTAGGGCGGCACAATGCTATTCCTAGGGTCCATAGCGATGCGGTTGTCACCGCTAGTTCCGAAGGAATGCTATGGTCTACATGGCTCAAGCATACGAGGTGGTTTGGGAAAAGAGTAAGAGAAAGTAAGAGAGGGGAACGAGGTAGAGCCCAATGGTCATGGCGAGATGACTCGCGGCCATAAGCTTTACCTACACGGGTAGGCTCTCGTCATATCACAACTATCGCTTCCTATCTCGTCTCCCATTAGACTAGGTCATGAGGGGCTCATCAGATACGGGTAATATCCGCATCGCTAAGTCCCTAGTGACCATGTTCTAGGGCCGAATCAGGTCGCAACAATAGTAGCATGACAGAGAACTAAAAGTACGATAGAAGGGATGTGTTCGGCGTTACGACCATGGCGGGCGAACTCGCGATCGCACGTCCGAACACATCGCTCTCAACCGGCTCGAAGGCTCGGTCCACAGGCATTCACCACATAACACACAAGAGGCAACCTCACAACATAAGAACCAAATCGGCACGACTAGCACAAGCGGAGTACACATCCATAGCACGAGGGGAATAGACCGGCGCGAAGGCACGGCATGCAGGCATGTATATTGATAGAGTGCAACATTGGGAGTATGAACGGAAAAGACATGAGCTTTGCCGACGTCGAGGTTGGCGTCGGCGGGTTTTCAAGTTGGACCTTTGACGGGGAAGAGCGGGGTCGGCAAGGGCTTCCGCGGAGTGTCGCCGAAGGTGACTGGAGGTCCATGGCCAACGGGCTTGGCCCTGGCCAACTGTAGCCCGTCGTAGCCACCCATGGCCAGCTCTGGCCACTTCTGGCCGGCTGCAGCCTGCTGCTGGCCAGCAGCGGCTGGCTGTGGCTGGCCGGTGCTAGCTGTGGCTGGCCAGAGTTGGCTGGGGGCTGGCCGGAGCTAGCTGCTGCTGGTCGGAGCGGGCAGCAGGCCAGCGGAAGGTGGCGGCGAAGGGTGCCCTGCACAGTGTAAAACACGGCACGAAGGCCGGCCTCAGATGGGAACATGGACAGGAGCTCGAGAGGGAGGAGAAAGGGGCAGCTTTGGGGCACTGGAGGCTCACCGGTTGGCAGAGGAGGGCTCTGGCGAGGCGGTGGAGGAGTTGTGGTGAAGGCCGGGGCTGTGGTGGCACGACAGTGAGGCGGCAGTAGCGCCAGCACGTCGTGGCGAGGGCGGACCGGCACTGGGGGCACGGCAGGGCACCGGGCCGCAGCTCGACGGCAAGGGCGGAGCGGCGCTGCCCCTGCGTCGCGACGAAGGAGGTAGGCGGAGCTGTGCAGCAGGGCGGTGGCGATGGCGGCGGGCAGCCGGCACCGCGCTGGCGGGAGCGCCGCGAAGGCAAGCGGGGCGTGGAGCACGCCGTCCACGGCGGCTCGGGCCGCCGCGACCGCCGGGCGCGCCCGCGTGGCGTGGCACGCGGCCGCAGCAAGAAGCAGCCCGCGGCGGCGGCCGGCTGCTGCCGGGTTACCGGGCCATGCTTGTGGGGAAGCCAGCCGGCACGGCCGCCGGCCGAGGCGAACGGGCGGGCGCCGGCGGCTCGCGGTGGGGCGGGCGCGGGCGCCTAGGTGGCCGGAGGTGGAAGGAGGTCGGCTGCGGGCGCCATGCCCGGTGGAAGCGGCACGGGCGCGGGTGCAGCTGGGAAGGGCGCCGCCGAGGACGCCGCGCGGCGGCCGGCAAGGCGCCGGGCGGCGGCTAAGCGCCCAGCAGCACTTGTTGGCGTGGTGACTCGCGGCCCGGCAGGGCGGCCGGGTGCCCTGCCGTGTAGCTGCCGGGCCGAGACGCGCCGCTACACGGTCGGCGCCGGGCGGTGGCGGCGGAGGGATGCAGCCGCGCGGTGGTGGCGGGCGGCCGTAAAGCGGCTCGGGCGCTGGAGGTGAGAAGAGGAAGGGGAAAGCAAGTGGCGGCGGAACAGGAGGAAGTAGAGGATGGAGCTGCCGCCGTTTTATAGCGCGAAGGCTCTCTAGGGCTCTGGGGCACGGACGGGCGATGCGCCTCGACGTCCGGTACCCTTGTCCACGCCGTCGAGCATCCACGGCATGGGAGAAGGGGAGGCGCGGGCGGAGGCTCTCACCCGGGGTGGCGGGCGGCCGGCCAGCTGGAGCCGCGCCCCTAGGGTTTCCCTAGGGGCGCACCGCCTCCCCGGGCCCGGGGCCGCTCGGGCGCATGGTGCCGCCGTGGCCTCGGTGGGGTGCACGCGGGCATCTTTGGGGAGGCACGGCGAGGCAGGCTGGCAGGGGCATCTCGCTAGGCCGCCCGGCTTGGTGTCCCCCCCCGGCCGCTGAAGGTAGAAAATGAGAGGGGAAAGTGGGCCGTTGGAGATGGAGCGGGCCTGCAGCGTGGGCAGCGTGGGGGGAGGGAAGAAGGAGATGGTGGTCTGGCTTATGGCCCAAGGGATAAGAAAGGATTTTTTCTATTTATGACTTAGAGGAAATGATGAAGAATTAAATTGGAATGGGAATAATCCGAGGAGAGGGGGAAAGTATGTTCACCTTCCTTGTCATGATTTTTAGGATGGGACTCCGTGGAGGGAAATTGAGAGAGAGAGAGAGAGAGAATTCAACAAGATTCGAGAATTTTTAAGGAGGAAAGTTTGTGAGAAATGCGGAGGAAAAAAAGGAAAAAGGGGGGTTTTCCTTTTTGTGTCTCGCAGAGAGTTGAGGGGGATAAAAAGGAACATGGGGAAATTCTCGGGGAGTTCTAATGAATTTCGAATAGGGTATTTGGAGCATTTCAAGGAGGGAATCGTGAAGGAATTAAAGGAAGATTGAAGTGAATCGCTATGGAATAGTGCACTCCAACTCTAAACAAAATCCAAATCTTGATCCCGACACAAAAACACAAGCACTTTCCTACAATCAAATCTACATGGAGTGCAATGATTCGCGGGCACATTCTCCCATGTTTGACCAACATTTGACCTAGCAATTGCATGATTCACACATTGCATGAAAAATTTTAAAAAGTTCAGATTTTTGGTGTTTGGTAAAACCCAGGATGTTACAGATATCTTCTTGTCTTTGCGTCTTTGCCAAATGGCGTAGGCACCCATGATCCCAGTCATGCCCACCGCCGTGGAAACGGAGAGCGCGTTGCTCTGGATGGCCGGCCGGTACAGGTTTGGGTTCACGAGCAGGATGACGAGCGCAATGGACAGCATGAAGCTCACCGACTTGTAGTAGAAGAAGGCCGTGTAGCGGTGTGGGTAGTTGTTGAGCAGGACGGGGTCGCCGGCGTTGTTCCCGGTCACTGGATCGTAGTCGGCCAGGAAGCCTCCCGGCGGCGTCAACCCGGCTTGGTAAGTGATGGTCGCCGCCAAGATCACGAAGAGGAGCAGCCGCTTGCGCCGCTTCTTCACTGACTCTTCCTCTTTCTCGACGGGAGGAGGAGGAGGTGGCTTCGTCATCATTCCGCCTTGCTCCGCTGCCGCTGTTGACGTCAGGGTCCAGCATGAACAAGACGACATGGATCACGACGTAGACGAGAACAGCGCCGGCCAGGGCGGGCCACGGCACATCCCGGCAGCTCCCGGCGGTGTATGCGCCGATGAGGCAAACAGGTCTAGTATCATGGCGGCCTCCACCTCCAGCGCGTTGTGGTGGTGCAAGGTCTTGATCCTCACCAGGACAATGGCCACCAGGGAGGCCACGAAGGCGACCGAGTTGCAGTAGTAGAGGGCCTTGTATCGCCTGGGGCTCATGGTTAACAGGATCGGGTCGCCGGCGTTGTAGCTGTCGCCGTCGCCATCGCCCTGCCAGAGCCCGCCAGGCGGGTTCAGACTTCAGCCCCACTTGGTACGTGATGGACGCTGCGAGAGTGGCGAGCAGCAGAACAAGAGAGCCGGCATTCTTCAGCACTTGAGTTTGTTGCTGCTTAATGCTGGCAAATTACACAGGAAAACAGAGATTAATCCCAATGTTGAATTGCTGATACTAATCGATAGAGGGGGAAGTATAAGGAACAACGATATATGCGCTCTGTTAGTACCTGGCATCTAGAGTGGTCTGCCTCTGCCCCAAACAACATAATTCCTTTATTCGCTGCAGCCATCATGACACTACCTCGTGGAGGATTCCTATTCGTTATAGCTATTACGGCCGCTTGAAGAAGAATGCAGGCAATGACGGCAGCAATCAGAGAGTTGACATAGATGGTGGTATCAACCTGCCGGCAGCTGCCGGCGGAGTATGCCCCGACGAGGCTGGTGAGACTGACGGCGATGAACCCGTAGAGCTCGAACGACCGCACGTTTGGGCTAAATGTCAGCTTCTTGTCCAGCGGATAATGATGACGAGCATTGACGTGATGAAGGCGGTGGTGTTGAAGACGAAGAACGCCTTGAGGCACGCGTCGTGGCGGCCACCCTTAAGCACGGCGTTGCCCGGGCGACGGTCGCCGCCCTCGGCCCGGTGATACATGAAGATCAAGGTAATCATGCAACAACGGTATCAAACATAATCTATAACTTAATGCACATTACACTAGACGTAAAGTATTATAAAGCTTCTATAAAAGCAAAGCTAGAGAGAGTGGGTTATAACTTTTCAAATTCAAATTACATAACTTTTCAAGATCTACAATTTTTATTTTGGTCATTTTTTCATTAGAGATCACGTAAAATTGAAATTCAATATGCAGCTCATCTTTTTAGAGGCGGCTAAAAAATGATTTCTAGAGGTGGTTGCAAATACAGCCGTCTCTAAAAATTATTTTCTAGAGGCAGCTCTAAATAGAGTCGCCTCTAAAACTAAGGATATTAGTAGAGGCAGCTGGAAACAATAGTGACCTCTAGAAATCGACTTTAGAGGCGGCTCGTTCCCTCTATAGTGGCGAAAGGAGACTTTGTGCATGTAGGCCACCTTGATTGCCTAGCCGCTGCCTCCCTTCTTGTAGGATGGCCTGTCCCCTTGGCAAATGGTGCCCTTGCCGAGCAAGATGAAGAGAGGTGCAGATGTGGCCCCGAAGTTGTAGCAATGAGTGGTCTATCCTATGGTGACAAATTTGTTACATTTATAGTTTTTGTATCATGAATTACACCCTGCTAATGAAACAAGTGCCGAAATATGAAAAGGGTGATGCCAGGTATATTCCCTAAAATACCATATCTTAAGTGCGGCTATGGTAGCTTGTGTGGTAAAGTGGTGATGACAGATAGTTGGTTCCTTCCAGTTGGGGCACACCCATAAGATAACTACATAACATTAGCCACACTCAAGCTAAGCAAATTGATAAGCCTGTAGATTTACGTATAGCACACCAGGAGTCGCTCCTGCATGGGATGGCACCGATGGAGTGTTGTCGCCACTTTTCTAGGTAAAGGTAGCATGCCATGCCATTTCACCTGATGAATCGATATGAATCAAAGCATAACTTTACTAAATTAATTCGTTTGGAAGTAAAGAATTGAAGTAAATTAATTCTTTATACACATTATATGGTCCAGCACATAGATCAGGATGTCGACATACATACACAACCATGAAGACAACACACCACATCGGTACAATGCTGCGCGCACAGGTGTTTCCGCATGCACCTAAAACTGATCAAGCAGTGAAGAACACGACGCTCCAGCACCGAAATAACTGGCACCAGATCATGATGACCCATCACTGGCTTGCCTATCCAGCAACCCTTGCACCGTATGTGAGGAAACATGACCCTGCGCGTGCCAGCCTATCCATAGCGTTGCATTGTGAAGGACTTGCGGCACTTAGACACTATTGCCCTTGCATGCTGACACGCACACATCTCCAGCCGCGCAACACTCTTCTTCATGTAGACGAGATGATGGCTAGAGTAGGCCTGCATGCATGAGCGGCGTGCGCAACCCTCTTCTCCATGTAGATGAGACGGCGGCTAGAGTAGGCCTGCATGCATGAGCAACGTGCGATGGGCGCATCTGTCCATAGGAATCACATGCTAAGGTAGGCAAACCGGAGGGGGTCACAGTAGGCTGCACGCCTCACGCAGGCAGAGACATTCTAGAATGTGGGCACTTGTCGCTAGTAGTAGCCGAGGCCCCGGAGCGAAAGTGAGTCTGGGTGCGTGAGGACAAGCGTGACATAGTTGGAAAGAACAAGAGTACAATGCCCAGTAGAAACAGACACCACCGAAAAAGAGGGGAGACGAGCAGGGGCAGGAGGCTTTAGCGGAAAGTGGCTTGCGTGAACACGCAGCCTGCCTATTTAAGCCGCACTCCAGTGCCTAGCTCACTGCACACTAGAACAACCCATCCTGCATCCGTCTTGGTGAGTGATAGATCTCGGGACTGGTTGGCAGGTGAAGAAGATTGAGTTTGGGCATGTATGTGTGCTTCATTTTTTAGCCCTATCTTAGATTATTTTGTGTTTCTTTGATAAAGTTTTTTCTTGATTCTTGTTGGATCTGATCTTATTTAAGAAGCAAGAGAACCATGGCGGACCACCAGCAGCAACCACAACAAGTGGAGATGAATGTTGTCTTTTCTAATGGCCGCAAGTTGCCTACAGGGTTTCGATTCCACCCAAGTGACTATGAGATCATCAACAACTACCTCACGAACAAGGTGGTCGACGAGTCCTTCACCTGCAATGCCATCGCAGAGGTCGACTTAAACACGACTGAGCCCTGGGACCTTCCAAGTATGTAACAAGCAACCGTGATCTCTAAATGCATATATGCCTTGGTCTTGTTTGATTTGAGCAGTGGATGCATGTTGCTATGCTATTGATCAAGAAGTGGACTAATATATGGCGCTTGATTGGATCGCATGCTGCAGGATTGGCAAAAATGGGCGAGAAAGAGTGGTACTTCTTTTACCAGAAGGACCGCAAGTACCCGACGGGGTTGAGGGCAAACCGGGCCACGGTGGCCGGTTATTGGAAGGCGACAGGCAAGGACAAGGAGGTCTACAAGCCCACTAAAGGGGAAGGGGTGGTGCTACTTGTTGGCATGAAGAAGACGCTCGTATTCTACAAGGGCAGGGCTCCTAGGGGCGTAAAAACAAACTGGGTGATGCACGAGTACAGGCTTGAAGGCAGCGTTGTGCTCCCTAGCCCCGCATCCACATCTAGCTCAGCCACCAACGTCACCGCAATCATGAATGCTTCAGCTTTTACTTCCAAGGTGTGTGGTAGTAGTAGGCTATTAGTAGCACCAACAAGATGCATTCATCCATATTCTACTTGCTTTATTTGCTTATTCACTCCAATCTGATTTTGCTCCTGGTTTATAAATTAAATTCCCATAGGATGAGTGGGTGGTTTGTCGTGTGTTCGATAAGACCATTAGGATCAAGAAGACAACTGCCTCTACGAACCAGATGGCCATGGCCAGCGCTGAGATTAATCAAAATCAGAACAACATCTCGGCCATCCCCATCCCCATGCCGCTACGATTGTCGCTTCCCATGCCGATGCCCATGCAATTTCCCATCCTACTAGACTTCTGCATGGACCCAGTGGCTCCCTACTACCCCAATGTTGTTGAGGGAATGCCACTGATGATACCGCCTATGGCAGGTGTTGGTGGCACTAGCGGGCTCCAAATCAATAGTACATTGTTCGGCAATCCGATAGTCGTGCCGCCACAGATGAACTTCTACCATCAAATAAGCATGAGGGCAGCTAGGCAGATGGACATGGGAGCAGCTGGTGCTGGTGGCTTCGATGTTGCTGCGCTAGAGGGTAGGCTGTCCTCAATGGTGTCGCAGAAGGTTGAGCAGGCTAATGCCGCTGAGATCTCATTGATGATGCCTATGGCCAGCCCAGGGTCCGTGACAACCACCATAGACATGGATGGCATATCGAAGTTCAAGTACTGAAGAAGTGAATTAGGAAGGTGGAGGCAAAGACATGAATTCGCATAAATATGCATGTTATACCTATATCTGCATTGCATTTTGTGGAATAACGATTGGTTTGTATATTTGCTATGGGTGTATGCATGTACTAGTATATGTGTGTTGTTTGATCTTAGTAATTTGGGGGGGCATGATGGTATGCATACCTAGATATATAAGTCGCGCTAATGGTTGTATTGTAAGAAGCTGGTTGGAGTTTGGCACAATATTATATATATATATGTGTGTGAATTATAGTGTGTTGTTTAATTATAGAAACAGTATTACCAAATTGACCATTAAACTAGCGTGTGCATTATTTTCTTGTTATGGCTACTTACCACATATGCATGTGTTAGTTGTCACGTCTGCACACCTCTGTGGCTATAGGATAGGAATCAAACAAATTCTACGGTGCTAGCTCTTATATTCGCTTCCTATCAATAACTCAACACCATTTTGTCACTGCCCTTCTCCACCCCACCTTCAATCCGTACACTCTCGATCTAAACCATTGGTGCCTCATAAGATAGTTTGTCCTCCTCCAAATTTAAGTATGTTGGGGCTATGGATATCGTGGTTCGGGACTACCTATAAAGTGAACTAGATGATACCCCACGCGTTGCCGCGGGAATTTTGTAGCATTGTAGATGATTACAGAGGAAGAAATATTTATTTGTTATTGATGATTTTAGCCTTTTAAGATGTTAATGTAAAACGCATGATCCATCCTAAATGGAGCCTAACAAAATGCCTATCGATCCATTACATACCTTGATAAAGAAAATACATGTATCTGGTATACGACAAAAAAGAGTATATAGGCATTTAATTACTCACGTCCAACCTGTCCAGACCAATTATGCAGGTTCGGTCTCCCGGAAGATTGCAATTGTAGTTTAAATTTGGATAAAACACACATAAATACATAATAACAGGCCTAAGGGTATCAAATGTTTTTTTTTGCGACTAAGGGTATCAAATGTGGGATCCACTTCCTAGTCAAAAACAACAATGCAAAATAGAAAGGGGAAAAACAGCCCATCCGTGGCCACAACCTTATCATCACGTCATCGCGCAGGCCGTTGCTCTGCAGAGGGTCTCGTTCCCACTCGGTTGTCTTCTTCATCGTATCCTTCAGATGGAGGATGAGTTGGGTACAGGAGCTGTAAAGTCGGAGTTTGGTGCGAAGCTACGCAGGTGCGGGCAATAAGGCAGGGGGTGGCCAGCGGAGGTGATGTTGAGCCCCAGCTGCCCATCTTCTACTTCTGGAGCCAGGCAAAGTTCCGCAGGTACTACCAGCATGGTCGAGTGGGTAGAGGACAGAGCCCGGCAACTGTGATCTTGAGCCCGTCCATCTTCTTCTGCAGCCAGGTGATCCTCGGCACGATCGATCATGACGATCAAGACATCCGAGGCTCAACGGAGGCGGCGCGATGTGGTGAGGCACTATAGAGCTGGGTAGGAAACATCCGAGGCAGAACAGGGTGGAGTGTGGACGCCTAGACGGCGAGCATAGCTGACGCAGAGTATTTAAACTTGGCTGCAACGATGCGTCGATGCCCATTCATTTTCTCAGCATTTATTGTAGCAGAGGAAGCGATGGACAATAATTAGTTGTGCCGGCTCGGTTGCTGCGCATTCTTCTGCTGCCAGATGATCCTCGGCACGATGGATCATCATGACGATCAAGACATCCGAGGCTCAACGGAGGCGGCGCGACGTGGTGAGGCACTATAGAGCTGGGTAGGAAACATCCGAGGCGGAACAGGGTGGAGTGTGGACGCCTGGACGGCGAGCATATCTGACGCCGAGTATTTAAACTCGGCTGCAACGATGCGTCGATGCCCATTCATTTTCTTCAGCATTTATTGTAGCAGAGGAAGCGATGGACAATAATTAGTTGTGCCGGCTCGGTTGCTGCGCATTCTTCTGCAGCCAGGTGATCCTCGGCACGATCGATCATCATGACGATCAAGACATCCGAGGCTGGACGGAGGCGGCGCGATGTGGTGAGGCACTATAGAGCTGGGTAGGAAACATCCGAGGCGGAACAGGGTGGAGTGTGGAAGCCTGGACGGCGAGCATAGCTGACGCGGAGTATTTAAAATCGGCTGCAACGATGTGTCGATGCCTATTCATTTTCTTCAGCATTTATTGTAGCAGAGGAAGCGATGGACAATAATTAGTTGTGCCGGTTCGGTTGCTGCGCAAGGTGAAACGACGGGTCCAAACAAATAAATTCTGTTTCATCAATGGGCAGGGAAGTGAGCAGGAAGGAATAACAGTCCACACAAATAGGATGATGTGGCTTAAGGAGAAAGCAGAAAAATAAGATAGTGAGTTTCTCCTATTTAGGTATAGTAGATTTCAAGGAGGCCAGTTCACTGGTAGTTGAAGAGGCCGGCATGTAGTGGGGTGGTTGAGATTTTAAGTAGTTTGTGTTGGTGTTGGAAGAGGGTAACGATGATTTACTGCTAGTTCGTACGGGATCGGGTGTGGTGGATAATCGCGAGTGGTGAATGGCCTCCTTGGTTAGTGGATTGGAGAGTGGTATGAAGGGCATGTGGTGGGCGGTGCCAGAGGTCTCTGGCAATAGGGAATTAATGCATAAAAGGGTGCGGCTTTGCATTATAGGTACCTCCTAGGAAAGGCCAACTGTCCAGGGCTGTGCCATTTTGTTTGTTTGTCCTCCTCGGTCTCTCTTTTGTTTTTACTGGTATAGTGCCCGTGCTAACACTATGAAAACATGTAACCAGATAAATCAAATTAAAAAGGCACAATTTGTCAGTTTCACTTAATTTGAGATTATTTTCGACAAACTGAGCCAACATAAAGTTTAATATATTTTCAAAACTTTAAAATAAAATACATGGTCTTTCCACTTTGGAAGCCTCAACATTAGCCGATAACTTTGGCACTTCTGTTGATATTATCATTTTCAACCCTTCTTCGCTCTTCCTCATTACCTGCATATTATACATATGATTATTACAAATTTATGGATGAACCTCCCCTAATAACTATTATAGATAAATAATTATACAAGACATTTTCATATATTTATTCTTAAATAATATCACCGGAAGAACATATGTAATTCATACATGCATAAAAGAGATAGTAAGGAGAAAAGAGACAAAGGAGAAAAGAGACCTAAGCTAGTGAATAGATCAACAGCATTGAGATTTACAGATAATCAGTCTGGAAGATGCTGCAATCACGTCACTAAAAAACAATAGCCAAAGCTAGAGCACAAAAATCATTGCCATTATTGCAGAAACAATATTCTAGATAGTAGAAATTGACAATAATTGGACTTATTATGTGGATAGAAATTGAGAAGCAAGACTAACCAAAGAACATGGCAAGAATTGTTGTATATGTCGAACTAACCATTGAGCACCTCCCTGTCCAAAGTAAATCAGGCCTTCATGAAGCAAACAGAAGGGAAAGACAGCGCAAGACAACAATCTCATAGTCATTATGTGGTCTGGATATTGTAAGTTGAAATTTTGTCGAATGGATTGCACATAATAAAACATTGATAATAGAATTACATTTCCCCAGATAATGTCACTCAACATTACGACACTTATCAATGATAAGAACGTGGCCTAGGAGCATATCGACAACGTGCTAGTTTTCTAATAATTGAACTAAAGGAAGATCGGTTGATGGAGACCGTTAGGACTACGAGGAACTTGTTGAATATCACTGACAGCATGCTGTTTGGACGATAGGTTTCGGCATTTTGGATAGTTGAATATGACTGAACATGTTTCTGATGGTGAGCAGTACCCAGGCCCATTTCCTTCTGACATCCTGCCCGATAGCCACCGCCTCGCAGCGCTTGCACAAAATTGGACCACTGGATCTCCCAGTTACAGGTAAATGGAGTAGCACCGAACAAATGGGATCCAGAGAGATGGTGATCATATCAACCTGGAGGAGGGGGTGGAGCCGTCGAGGTGCCGGCGTGCCGCTTCGTCCGCCAGTTGCAGCTCGGTCACTGCTTCGGAATGGTCACAAAGTATATGCAATAATCATCGACTGAAAGCAAACTAAAATTCAGACACCTGAATTTAAGCAAATCCCTATGTATTTCACGTGTTTATTAGAATAGGAAAAATACAATAATCATTTTATTTAAAACTAGACTGCCTTTGTGTGCTCACAAGAATTACTCAAAAATAAGGTAATTAATACAATAGCATTAGCATTTCTCCAATGCAAGATGCGTTCATCAGCCGTAGCGTACGTGGATCTTCTTTTCATCATCAAATATAAATATACGATGTCCATCTTCCGCGAACTGCCTTTTATGAAAGTAGTTTTCAAGACAAATCATCAAATTTTTATTTTTAAACATAAAAGTTATTCACGATTTATATTCCCAATATTTTCTTATTCCTTCTTGTGTATGCACTTTGGAAGATCTGACGGCGGCGGGGGCAGAGTGTCTTCCGGCGTGTCTCCGTTGGCCACCTCGAACACGGTGGCCATGCCCATGGCGATGTGGAACTCGAAGTGGCAATGCATGAACCACGCCCCGGGGTTGTCGGC
The DNA here is from genome assembly GCA_015844335.1 of Chrysopogon serrulatus. Classification (NCBI taxonomy): domain Eukaryota; kingdom Viridiplantae; phylum Streptophyta; class Magnoliopsida; order Poales; family Poaceae; genus Chrysopogon; species Chrysopogon serrulatus. The sequence goes on along the minus strand of JADLZL010004547.1, from coordinate 28,854 downwards.
GACGAAGCGGACGACCGACCACCCCAGCCTCGGCACCTGCACCGTGTTCTTGAGCAGCGGGTCCACCAGGTTGTAGGTCCTGACGTGCTTGGCCGGGTCGAAGTTGCCGTGGCCCTGCGCGAGCACGAAGAAGTCGTGCCCGTGGAGGTGCATCGGGTTGGAGTCGCTTTGCATCGTCGCCGTGCTCTGGAACACCACCTCCACCGTGGCGTTGTGCCGGAACCGCCGCACCGTCGTGGCCTTGCGCGTCGCCTCCAGCTTCACCAGCGGCGCGCCGGGGCCGACGGGGATCAGCGCCGGGTCGGTGTAGTTGAAGACGCTCGGCGGCCGGGTCGGCAGCTCCTGCAGCGCCAGCAGGTTGCCGCCGCCGCTGCTGCCGCGCCTCCAGGAAGGACATCTTCTCCGGGAGGCGGAAGGAGACGTTGTTCATGTACGCCACCTCGATGGCCTCGTCGCCGCCGCCTCCCCTCTTGCAGGTCGGCTTGTTCCCCCGGCAGACGGTGCCCTTGCCGAGCGAGATGAAGAGGCGCTCGTCGACGGGGCCCCGGAGCTGCGGCAGCAGCGGGTGGGTGGGCAGGCCGGACAGGTTGCCGTGGAAGTAGAACGTCGTGGCCGTGTCGTGCTGGTCGGGCATGTCCGGCATCGGCGGCGGCTGGTGCCTGCACCTGTCGGCGTCGGCGGCGGGGATGTCCGTGTACTGCAGGATGCCTCTGGACACGAACACCGGGATCTGGGGGTCCGGAGCCGGCGGCTGGTTGGCGATCGTGGCCATGTAGTAGCGGCACGGCGGGGCGTCGGCGACCATGAGGACGTCGAACGTCTCGCCGGGCGCGATGGCGATCACGTCGGTGGTGTACGGTTTGATGTAGTTGGCGTCGGCGCCGACCACCGTGAACTTGTGGCCGGCGACCTTGAAGTAGTACTCGGAGAAGAGCGCGCCGTTCACTAGCCGGAGCAGGTACGTCTTGCCATGCTCCACGTTCAGAACGAAGTTGTCTTCTACGACGCCTGCAGCAGAACATGCATGCCATGGAGAGACGTTATTTTCTTGTCTGCCAAATTTTCATAAGGACTTGTCAACTGTGAAATTAAGTATACTATGTATATATACCGGAGCAGTTGTATTGATCACCCATTTTTCCATTGATGGTGGCCCCAGCGGGGTTATCACTGAAGTCGCCCCCATTGGAGAAGTTCCTGTCCACTTTCATCAGATCTCTCTGCCACCATTCACCTGCAAGCAAGCAAGCAAGGTCGATGGAACAAGCAATTAGTCTAAGCTAGAGGGATATCTGGAGATACACATGGATGAATTGGACTTGATATGTAATATGTATGCATCTAGCTAGAGACTACTCTCCCATCTCTTTGTACGTTTCTATTTTTTGAGAAGTAAAACGTACTAAATTTTAACCAAATATTTATATAAAAAATATTAATCTCATTAGATGGATCGTTGAATCTATTTTGATAGTAAACTTATTTAGAGATACAAATATAGTTAAACTTAAACAAAATTAATTTGATCGGCATGCATACCGTAACGACAAATAAAAAGAGACATAGCGAGCATGCAGGTTAATGATTGACGTACTTATGATGATGGGAACATCCCTGTCAGGCTGGTTCTTGAATGGGTAGATGCCGGACTTTGGGCGGATGATGATGATGCCATGCAGGGTTGCCCGGAGGATGGAGACGTGAGAGTGCCACCACAGCGTACCCTCCTGGCCGTCCACCTTGAACCGGTAGGTGAACGTGGAGTTTGGCTGGATTGGGCACTGTGTCACCATTCCGGCGCCATCGGCCCAGCACGACAGCCGCTGCTTTACGCCATGCCTGTATCAGAACATCTCACAGGATAAGTTGGTGGTGCATGGTAGCTAGCACGCCGCTCATCAAAGTATCCAAGTTCCAGATTACGCGCGTACCAGTGAATTGTTATTTCAAAGGGTGACTCGTTGACGAGGTGTACAACCACGGTGTCCCCTTCCGTAGCCTCTAGCGGTGGGCCCGGGAATTGACCGTTGACCACGGTGGCCAGCGTATCATTGCAGAGGTGTCGCATATACACTTGCTTTACCTGTGTGTAATTAAGCAGTTGCAAGAACGAGGTTAGTGTTATATACCGTTTTCTGGTAGAAAACAAAGCAAATCTATCAGGCTTTCAGTTGAAAGTTAGAGCTTCGCAGTTTTATGTTACGACGATTCTTTTTATGGAACCGTGCTAAAGTAATATCTTGATTGGATGGAGCATATATAGCTGTATATATTATTATCAACGCCAAGAAGTACATAACTATGAGGCTGCTTGGTTGCCCGCCAACGCCTGCCACGGAGGCAGCACCACACTTGTTTGCATGCCCGTCTTCCTTGCCACAACTCAGTTACAACGACGCCACACTCGTGGCGGAGAAAATTATCGCCACAGTATGTGGCGAGATTATAGAGGAGAGGAATTGTGGCTGCCTAATACTAGTTCTCAACCAAACGTTAGCCGAAGCTGTTGTGGCGACCATGCAATCGTGGCATGGCAGATAGAGGCATGAACCAAACACTGACCAAGTATGTTGTGGCTGCCATCACTGTGGCATGGCAAAGGACGGTGGGCAACCAAACAGCCTCTATATGTAGGGAAAAAAGGGTATCTGTTTTCAAAATTTTACTCTCAAGAGTGGTTGATAAAGAGGTCGAAAGGTATGAAAACTAACAAAAGATGTTTTATATCAGTATTTGCAACTGAAGATTTTCTTAACTAATTTGTTTTGCCTACTCCTTGCCTGTGCAACACTGCAAAGAAAAATATACAGATTGCTCTGTTTTCTCCACGTGGCATAAAAATATATAACAATGAAAGAAGAATACGAAAAATCATGTAGAGAAGAAGTGCAGAATGTACTCAAGAATTGTTCTGGATTTTCATTCTCAGATACTATTAAGCTTGAAATGAAAAACATAACATATATATCTCGGTTGCCTGAGCAGAAGGCATGCATTTCTACTCACAACAAACGTGTGCTCGACCACCGCCGCTTGGCTGCCTGCAGCTCCCAGCAGGGCCACGGCGGCGTAGAAGAAAAGTAGGGCTGCTGCAATGCGAAGCATCTTGCTCATCTTGCTTGTCAATTGGCAAGAGTACTGTTAGTTATCTCTACGGCTGGTAACCATATGTCTACTCATTGTGCTTGTGCCAAGGCCTTATATAGACGCGATGCAAGTAGGTGGACTACGCCTGGTTTAATTACTACTAGCTCGTAGACTCCAAAGAGAAGGCAAAGATTAGTCAGAGAGGCCAAATTAGATTCGGTCAGAATTGAAACTGCGTCATGCATGTTCTCGAAAGACGTATGAACTATTGATATTCTCCGTTGCTTTGACCTATAGGCTCTATAGTAACCACTTATTCCCTCTGTTTCTCAAACAAGTGATTTTTATAAACCGTGTTAGCTAAATTTTTTTAAATTTAACTAACTTTATAGAAAAGAGTAACAACATCTATAACATAAAATAAGTATATTATAAAAATATATTTTATGGTAAATCTAATGATACTAATTTAATAACATAAATTTTAATACTTGCTTCTAGATATTTGGTTAAAGTTTAAAAGTTTGATTTAGGACAACTCTAGAAATCACTTCTTTCAGAAACGGAGGGAGTACCATCACCTGCTTGTTAAAATAAACTATTTATTTTTTTACTTATACACTTAATTAATGTTTTTGGTGTTTTAATAAGAAAATAAAGAAGAAGAAATTTGCCATAAAAATATTTGTATGCCGTTTTCTTTAAAATTTTCTGCTATCATATACGTATAAGAAGTAACTTATTATAACGACCTAAAATATATCTTCGAGACTCTATGTTAATGTCTATATGGACAACGCCGTCGATATCCGGGAGTCTAATGGTATACCTAAGACAATGTCTAATCTAATATTTATATGTCATCAAGCGAGACATATGTGTTGGTCAATGAGGCGCGCACGTGACTGCCGTTTTGGCTGAAGTTAAAATGGATTTTTCACCTGTGGAATGGGAAATATGAACAGTGTCACGAGACATTTATAGGAATTCGTAAAGCGGCCGCCGTCAGGAACCAAACATACGGCGACGAGATTTGATTGCTACGGTTGACACGCCATGAGGTCAAGTGGCCACCGCCCGTCGTGTCGTAGCAGGTGTCACCTGATCGAGTTAATTAATTAAATATCCATGCGTATGACAGGATAAGAGGTCAATTTGCATGACTTGGCAAGTTGGACAGGAAAACACAAAAGAGCTGCACGATCGATCGACACACGGCCGGACCATTTCGCTGTGCTGCTGCTGTGAGCTAAGCTAGTCAAAGCTGCTGAATTAATTTATCACGTGGAAAACATAGAGAGGCTACCACTAATTAACCTGTCTGCAGGGAATTGCAGGAGTTTTCCATTCCAGTTCCAGCAGCTATCGTCATTGCGCATCCAGGCCGGCCGGGTCCATAGAGACGACGGCGTGCGGCGCCGGGCGCTGCTGCACACCGCCGCTAGCTGCGTGCCGCCCTCTACAAACGGCCTACTTTTTTCCTTCTCCACCGCCGTTCCTTCACCACTGTTGTTGTATGGCGATCTAGTTCATCATCCCTCTTGGGTCAAGGAACAAAAGGAATCTTCTGCCGAGGTCAACCGTCAACCACGCGAGGGCGAGGCTCACCCACTTCTACTTCTACACCTCTGCTAGAGGAATCCACTCTGACGAAAACGGGATTTCCTCTACCCAGTACTCGGTCCCTCGCTCGAGGTATACAAACATGCATGTATGGGCAGTAATAATGGTTTACTACTTGATTGACAGCGGGCTGTCAAAGCCACTACACTACCAAAAAAAAAAACAGAATATATCTTTACCGGCGCAAAAACCCTCGAAGATACCGTGAAAATGCTCAAGAAATTAAACCATTTGTATGACGGTCGGAAGGATCGCCAAGGATAGAGACAGCTGATGACCGCCAAGTAAATTATAAGGACCGCCACGCCAAGGATATATATATGCGCTGACTTTAAAAGGATTATCGAGCAAGAGGAGAACAAAGAAATCGACATAAACCCTTTTTCATTCGCTCTTGGGAGTCAAACTCGTAAGTCGTAACCAAGGCTTCACGTGAAGCGCATAATCACTAAATCTCCAAATAAACTACAAGGTTGTAGATCTCTTCAAAGTCCACAACTCACAAGGCTCTTCACTAAATCTCGTTCAGGCCCAAAAATGACTGGAACTAAATGCTAGAACCGAAAATCTATTCTCTACTAGTGTCTTCTCATCCTGAACAAACTGGTGGAGCTTGATGCATAGCCTTTGGCATTTGCGTGAATGGCGAGCGTCCATCAAAGGTTGAGGATGTGTGGTGGGCTTCTCACACTAGCCATTGCACATGGCAAGAAAACCTCGCCACGCCGGCAATCCTGTGTGATGGGCCGGCGGGGACGCAGATGGCAAGGACATCGCGACATGCAAATATAGTGGAGCTAGTGAGGCGGATTCCTGCTCCCTCCAGAAGCCAAAATCCTATATATCTCTTCTGATCCAATGGCAAGAAAGGACCTAGGCATGGCCATGGACGCTGCTACCACTTTGAACAGGGCTCAATGCTGAGTCGGGGTTTGCCGATGCTTTATATCGGCCAATGCAAGGAGAATTTAGACACACGGCAAATGTGCCTTTTGGCTCACACACTGGCGAAAAGAAAACCGGCAAAATGAACAGTTTGCCACTCGGCAAAATAATGGCTGCCGAGACGCGACACTTGGCCGACGGGGGTGAGCAGTAGTTTGCCGGTGTCAAGGGAAGACACTCGGCAAACCTAGATATTTTGCAGTGTTTTTCATTGACACTCGGCAAACATTTTTTTTTGGATTTAAGCTTCCAAATTTTTTTTTTCTTTGTATTGGACCTTTTCTCGAATTTTTTACTATATATTGTTCCTTTATTTTATTTATTTGAATTTTTTTGGGAAAAGAAAGTTTGAACTGCAGGTGCATCCGATAATGGAATTTAGTAGTTGCAAAAATGTTATTCATATTACTGAGTCCAATTTGAGGCCGTATCCTGAGACCAAAAAATTCAAACATCTTATTCACGTAACGAAACGTCGCGGGCAAAGGTTTTTAAAATTATAAAAAATGCAAATAAAGTGTGAAAATCATGAAACTTGGCAAGATGTCTTCATAGCGTATGCAAAGGCAATGATAAAAATTTGAAATGATTTCGAGTGCGTGTGCACGTTATCGCTTAGAAACTCTACACAAAGTCACATGAAATCATGAAACATTCTCGTTGATTCTTGGGTTACCGAACATCGTACATGACAACGTTCACAAAACCTTACAAATTTTTTATCATAGCCTTTGCATACGCTACGAAGACATCTCGCCAAGTTTCATGATTTTTAAACTTTATTTGCATTTTATATAATTTTAGAAACCTTTGCCCGCACGTTGAACTTGTTACGTGAATAAGATGTTTGAATTTTTTGGTCTCTCTCCGGATACGGCCTCAAATTAGACTCAGTAATATGAATAACATTTTTGCATCCACTAAATTCCATTATCGGATGCATCTGCAGTTCAAACTTCCTTTTCGCAAAAAAAATCAAATAAATAAAATAAAGGAACAATATATAGTAAAAAGTTCGAGAAAAGGTCCAAATTGAAATATGGTGCCCCCAATACTCTACAAGTACAGCAAAAAAAATTTGGAAGCTTAAATAAAAAATATATGTTTGCCGAGTGTCAACGGAAAACACTCGGCAAAATACCTAGGTTTGCCGAGTGTCTTCCCCTCACACTCGGCAAATCTGAAATTTATAAAAAATATTTGCCGCGTGCTAGATCGAGGCACTCGGCAAACCTGTCCATCCAGGCTTATCCAGCCGCACCGTGGCCACACGCACGCACACACACCACACGCGCACACACTCACGCACACACGCCACAGCACGCCGCCGCCCGCCGCCCTGGTCCCGCGCCGCCGTGCCCGCCGGCTGGCCGGCTCCCGCGCCGTCGCCCGCCGGCCCGCTGCCCACCGCCGCGACGCCGCCCCGCCGCGGCCTGCGAAGGGGAGGACGAGCCCCGGCGGCCCGCGACCGCCGCCGCCACGCCCCCGCGCCCCCCGCGGTGCGCGCGTGCCGCCGCCTCGCCGCGCCCCGGTGGCCCGCGAGCGCCGCCGCGGCCCCGTGGCCCGCGCGTGCCGCCGTCGCGCCGCGCCCCGGCGGCCTGCGACCGCCGCCGCGCCCCGGCGGCCCGCGAGCGCGGCCGCGCTCCCGTTGCCCCGCGGCCCACGAGCGACGCCCTGCCTCCGGGCCCGACGAGCGACGCCGCCCCCTGCCCGGACCCCCACGTGAGGACAGCGCCGCCGGGTCGCGCCTCGCCGCCCTGGCAGAGCTGAGGGCCAGTAGCGCCGCTGCTGCCCGCCCTGCTGCCCGCCGGTGCCGGACCTGTGCAGGAGGAGAGGAGAGGAGGAAGAACAAGAGTAGGAAGAAGGGGAGGACGAGGAGGAGAGGAGGACGGTGCAGCCCTTGCGCCGCGAGGCACGCGGCGCCCCGAACGCCCACGTCGACCTAGCACCGGCCGCCTGGACCTCCACGCCGATCGACCCACCACCCGCCGCCGTCCCGCTGCCACCCCCGACGTCACCCACGCCCTTCAGCACCACTGCTCGTGCCTCCTCACCTAGGTAAGAAAACTATTTTATCGTCAAACTGAAATGATGCTTGCCTTGTTACTGCAAAACATGTATCTTGTCGTTGACTTCTTGTTGGAATTTGTTCGTGAATGTGACTGCTACTTTGTCTGCAATATCTCTGAGATTCGATTTAGGCAAGGCCAAAAGGCTGGTACAGTCCAATTTCACCAAACAGCAACTTGTATAGCTGCATGCTTCACTTCTATGCTCATCTTCATTTTGTTTCATGGAGCCTCTTACAGGCCATAGCATTGTGATGTCCAAGTGTATTCAGACTGATCTTTGGCCAATTTAATGTAGGTGTTGCCGGCTTTTGAAATTGTTCGTCAACGTGCTAATATTATGCCAAGGAAGCAGCTAAACTCAGTCCTCGATGTTGATCAGACAATATATATCAAGAGCTGGTTCAGGTTTGAAATTTACTCTGCTACTATTTTGAGTTTCTTCATTTGGGCCAAACAAACGAAAATGCCCTGTTGTGTTTGGTAGGTTCTGTGGTTTGGGGATTTTCTGTCGTGCATAGCAAAGGAGTTGTGCAGAACTGCGGATATTGGGGAAGGGCAAGCTGCTGCTTGTTTCTTATAGCCTGCCTGTAATGAGTGGAACAAGTAATGCCTGAGCTCTAAGGTATAGTTAGATTACATTGCTTTTGTTTTTCTCTAAATTGTCCATTGACTTTAGTAGGACATATATATAGCCCTCCCTTTAATGAGTGGAACAGGTACTACCTGAGCTCGAAGGTATAGTTAGATTACATTACTTTTGTTTAATGGTGTGCAGAATTTGGAATTTGGGATTGAAATACAGTTACCATGTAGTATTTCAGTACTTATCACTGCATCCGCTATTCTATTGAGAAGTAGGCTTCACTTGTATTCATGAAACGAGTTTCAGGTAGCAAAAGAAGGAAATGCTCTTTTGCAGTCCCATGTATATGATTGCTGCTAGCCCTGATTGAGAAGTAGGCTTCACTTGTTTTTTCCCCAGGAAAATAGAGGTCTTCAGTAGTAGCAAGCAGTAGCACTTGTCCTGCGCATCACGTCACATTACCAAAGATATATTATTCTAACTGTTGTACCAAGTAGTAGCACTTGTCCTGCGCATCACGTCACATTACCAAAGATATATTATTCTAACTGTTGTACCACTGTATTGTCCTGGCATCGCATCTTCATTTTAAAAGAACTTACTGATCTATTGGGCTTGAGTTAATCTGTTAGAAGCAGAGATGACTATAAATATTTAAATATATGCCTCCGATCTGATGTAATAACTATGAGATGGTCTAATCATTGAAATAGGTAATTGTAAAAAAACGAGTTATGAAATAAATAATCATAAAGAATCAATGAAGATCAAATCTTTTGCAGATACATTACTCAAAGCAAGGACAAGAACAATGATGCAATGGAGCTCTTTGGTGACTGTTCACTCATATGATGACAGACCAACGCTCTCATGCGACATTAGCTTGTTCTATATGCCTGGTGAGTTGCACTTCTGACAATTATATATAGTGCTATTTTGCCATGTAAACTTGGATTAAAGAGAACAAAATGTTGTGGTTATATTATTCAATTTACCGAGATTTCCCATCCTCTCTATTTAAAAAATCCATAATCCACAAGGCCACGTGCCTCTTCTAATTGATATTATTGGTTTAGTTTGTATTGAAATGAGGAAGTGTAGTATATGTTCTTTCTTTCTTTCTTTCTTTATTCATAGAAAAAAATCAATATCAACAAAAACATTGCTCAAAGTTAGGTTTTTCTGCTTTGTTCAGGTACCCCTGAATTGTAGGTTGGCATCATCTCCCTTTGTTGGCTCTCCTATGCAATTTTGGTCTTTGGTATGTTCATGTGAATCTAGGGCCTTTGCTGGTGCAAAGGAGACATGGCATGGCCTTTGCTGGCTACTAGGTGAATATTCAGATGGATATATTGGCGAGAAGATGATTGTTTAGCTAGGTGAACATACCTTATTGTACAAATAACGGTCATTTCCTAATCTTTTATCGGGTTAGGTGGAGTTGTACTAATCTGCAGGCGTTTTTGCCTGTGTAGACGTATAAATAATGTTTATCAAGTTTATCGATAGGTTTTCATTTCAAATGTTTCCCTGTACAACATTGTGAGTGTGATGGACTACTTGTGGACTTGTTTGTTTATTGGTTTTGTGAGATATGTGATGATGGTACTATATGTGTGTGATATGTGATATATGTGTGTGATATGTGATATATGTGTGATATGTGATATATTAGATATGCTGTAATATATGTATATGTGGATGGAATGGAAAAAACAAAAAAAAATGAACTGCATGGTCGATTTGCCGAGTGTTTTTTTTCCCTCATACTCGGCAAATTGACCATTTGCATGTGCACCTGGGAACCTTGTTTGCTGAGTGTCTTGGAAAAAACACTCGGCAAACTTGGTAGGTTTGCCGAGTGTCTTGGGAAACAACACTCGGCAAATCAGCCCTGTTTGCCGAGTGTCTGGCGGTTGACACTCGGCAAATCCGCCGTCACCGTTTGAAGTCCGTTTGCTCCTTTGCTGAGTGTCTGCAAACGATTTGCCGAGTGCCCGATAAAAAACACTCGGCAAATCTTTCTTTGCCGGTAATTTTTTCACCGTGAGTTCTTTGCCGAGTGTTACACTCGGCAAACCGTTTGCCGAGTGTTTTGGACCGTTTGCCGAGTGCCGTGGACACTCGGCAAATCTCTTGTTTCCAGTTGTGTACTTTGCATCTGAGGGAGGGTGGATGTGAGGCCAATGAAGGAGAATTTAAAGGAGGCCAATTGGAAGAAACCGAAGGAGAAACAATGGCTGTCGTTGTGAGCAGTAGTGGTGAATGGACAGCTCGCATGCTCCTCAACTATTCGGTTGGTATCTCCGTGTGGGATGTAACGATGGATGGGAGTTCCTGTATGAAATTGAGAATGGGATCGAAAGGCCAGCTAGGATGCAGTTCTGCGGTTCGGTTTCTTCCCTGCTAGTGGATGACGTGGATAGCTCTGGTATTAGATAGTCTTTACATAAGCCCATCAGATCAGGAACAAAAAGTATACAAAACTCACTGGTGGTGGAATTTTTTTCTGCTACAAAGTAATGGTGGAATTCGTACAAGAAATTCAACATGGAACTTAGTTTAGATGGATATTATAGGAATATATCTCTACCTAATAATAAAGAGGCAAAATTTCAGCCCATTTTTTTGGTCCATCCATTTTTTAGTCCGTCTCTTATATGAGTTCGAATAGCTTTGGTTCGTATATATGACTTGGACTCATCATAAGTAACCTAGGTAGTTAGGAATTTTAATCCAAAATTAATAAGAACTCTAACCCGGATAGAAAAGAATATATAAATAGAAATCAAACAAAATCCTGTCCTATTTCTAATTTGTTTTCCGTATCCAATTCTAGCTCAAGTGACATTGCAGTATTATTCCTCGGGTCTCTTTTTTTCCCGAGTCCAGCTCGTGTCTCTTTTGGTAAGTTTTGGTTGTATGATGACACTTTATAACACCGTCAGTTCCATACTCAGCCAAGTTCTATTTTTTAGAAGTTTTTTTTTCTACCATCCCGCAGCCCTGTCCTATGTAAATTTTGCTATTACATTTACCTTTTCTTTTATTTTCTTTCACACATGGGCTATATGTGCTCGTGTACAACTACAACATTTAGTATAAACATGCATGGGCCCACCAAGTTTCCGACTGTTAGTTTGCCATGAGCTTACGAAGTTGCTTTTTTTTTGCAAAAGACGTTCGATATGGAGTACAATTGCAGTACGTCCAAGCAAAGCTCCAATTGAATAAAAGACAACAACAGTAGTTACGGAACATGTTTACTGCCTAATTTTAGCTTCCGTGGCCTCCCTAAATCCTAGACTGATCAGAGCCCGTGGTACCGGCTTCCGGTTCCTTTTTTTTCCCGAGTAACACATTTTCCATTCAGATTTTCTTTTTTTTTTCTCTGTTCGATTGCCTTTGGTTTCTCCGGAGCACGACCCTCTTCCGATTTCATTTTGTTTCTACATTTCTTTTTTTCTAAGCCAAATTTTCTCTTTTTTCCTGTTCTTTCTTACTGTAAGAATAAAAAAGCAATGTTCAAAATGCAGAAAAAATATGTTTCTAAGTTCCAGATTGATCCTAAATTTCAAACATGAACTCTAGATCGAGAAAAAAATGATTCTCGCCTACAAGAAAGATTTTTCTACTATCTGATGGATATAATGTGACATGTTCAAACACAGTGCAGAGTATAATTTCTAAATCAAATTATAAGATATGAGCTAGAGCACTACGTATCTAGGCGGTGTAGAATTTGTTTCCAAGACATTGGAACATAATATCTCTCTCATGTTGCACGAGTTAATATGACGTAACACAGTGTGGAGTCTAATTCTAAAACAAATCAGCATACGAGTTGCAATAGTACATGTCTAGATAGTTCGGAATTCGATTTCAAGACTTATTAGAAATAAAAAGATAACACAGACCATTGTACATGCAACCACTCAACAAGTTACCTATCCCGTTGCAACGCACGGGCATGTTTTGCTAGTATGTACTTAAGTGCGCTTATCAGGTTTTTCTATTATCAAGTTCCCAAAAAAAATTCTATTATCAAAATAAAACAATTATACTGTAAGGATTTTCTTCCTGGGCTCCCGGGCTGTTAGTTAACAATGGCCCATTCAGTTGAATCTGAAGCGGTGCGGCCAACTGGGCCAACTCTAGTAGAAGTTGACCGAGGCCTGGTAGGTGTTGCCGAACTGCCAGTTCGCCGGCGCCACGTTATACGCCACGACGGCCTTGCCGTCGTCCGTCTGCACCTTGAACGACAGTGCCTTCCCGGTGAGGTAGGCCCCGCTCTGCCAGTTCTCGCCCCAGTTGCGGCTCATGGCCAGCCAGTCGGTGCCGGTCCCCATGATCCAGGCCGCGGCCACCGCGCCGGCGCCGCCGACGTTGGTGATGGTGACGAGCTCGAAGTAGTCGTGGCCGCTGATGGCGAACCTGATCCCGCCGGACCGCTGGCACGGCACCCTCCGGTAGTTGACGGGGACGACGCCGGCCTGGTACACGCCGATGGTCTCCCACGCCGGCTGCGACATGTCGAAGTGCTGCCGCGGCGAGTTGCACCACCCGTTGGGGTCGCCGTAGTTGGGCGGGCAGAAGTTGGTGGCCGTGACGGTGACCGACGGCGGCGGCGACCCCGGCTTGCAGTACTGCGTCCGCGACGCGTCGCAGGTGACGAGGTAGCACGCGCCGCAGGAGGCGCCGTCGCCGTACAGCGCCGTGCTCAGCGCCGTCGTCTGCGTCCCGTACCCGGCGCTGTACATGTTGCCGTACCCGCAAGACCCTCCTGCACGCGCATCGATCAGTGAGACGAACGTCCGCGTGGATCAGAGTTGCCAAGAAAATGGTAAGACGCCGGTGACAGTGTTACCCTACCCATGGTGCCGGACGCGTCGCTGCCGCCGTAGAACGTCGCGGTGGCCGGCGTCCAGTACTGCGCCACTGCGCCGCCGAGCCGAGAGGCGCACAAGGTCAACAGCAAGAGCAGCATCGCCTTCTCCATCGTCTCTCACTAGGAGGCTGCCTGCCAAGCCAGATCACTATGCAATCTGCTGTCACTGATGCACACTGTCTTCTCTGCTTGCATTTTGTGGTACTTATAAGCTTGCAACTGCCGGCGAGCCGACGGTTGGCCGACGACAGCAGGGGTGGTGATCATGCACGTTGCATGTGGCTTCCCTGATTATTGACGGATCAGTAATCATATCATTGCTCATGGGTCATATGATCATGCAGTAGTAAACATGCAGATGCTGACTAAAATTATCCATGAAGACAACCAATGGCTGAATTAATTCAATTCAACAGATGAATCTACAGGATGTGACATGATTCTTCCTCCGCCTGAATTATGGTCTCTAGAATTCTGTCCGTGATCCTATCATTTTCACGTAGCCGAGGTGAGTTCAGGATGCTCTGCATACAACAGTTACATTACAGGCTTATTAGAGCTGTCTGTCGTGGTTCACAGTTTCAAATTGTTGTTCTGGGAAGATTTTCACTGTTAATCAACCAGTTCCAGCTGTTTGATGACCTCAATCATTAGCTGGAGATAAGGATTTGTCGTTGTGAATCGCGTGATTCGTGATCCTTCCAGCTTCAGCACGGACTAGTTAAATCAGGCACCACTCCACAGTGTTCCAGATAAGATACTATGTATTGTATACAGTATACTGCGTAGTGCTTACTAGGGCGACAACAAAAATACTAAACCATGTATAGATCATATGCAGCTTGCAGCGCGTGATAATTAAAATCAAAGAACAGCAATAAGAATTCATGCTAAGATGGTAAATTATAAATCTTGATGACCATAAGGATTCAATTTTGAGACATATTTAAAAATGACTGTGAGCCATCTATTTTTTTTGATCGGACGGTCACGGTCGCTTTTTACCTCCTATGAGGTAATAGATGAAATATATATTTATTTAATTTCTTATTTTATAAAATAGGATAAATAAATGAAATTTTAAAACATATTTAAAAAGAATTTGGTTGAAATTTTAAGCATGCGTGATCTTTATGATTGATATTGTAAATCTTTTCCATACTTAATTGATTTTGCATGTGTAGTGATGTTCATACGTGACAACATTTGTAAGTTTCAGTCATTTTGCATATCTTTACGTGCGTGTACTAGTGCGTGTATACTAGCTTGTACATGGGACAATGTGTATACTAGCTAGCTTGTACGTGACGGCAATAGCATGGAATGTTTGAATACACGTGAAATCAAATTTGTATAGCACTATTTATGTGTTTCTTAATTCAAATTCATATTTTCTTGAGAGAAGTTCATATTCATATGAATATTATCATTGCAATAGGCCAAGTTAACCAACCCATGCCCAAGTTTATACAAAAAAATATGAATGATTATATGCTGAAATAGATTTAATATGATTTATAGTCATTCAACATCATAAGTGTTAGTACTTTCTTGTATAAATTAAATGAAGTTTAAATTTGTTTAACTCCCAAACAAGTGAGAATATTTTTTCTTGACCGATGGGAATAACCAGGCACCATTGACATCATGCAGGATTTTCTCCGTCATTATACTGCATGCAGGATTTCCCACCATGAGGGAAATAGGGAACCATCTTTGTTTTTATGCAGATTTTTAATGTATTAAATAATTTAAAAAATCTAATATATTCATGCTTAGATGGATTTGAAGATATTACCTTCTAGTAGGTAAAATATGTTCTAATTAACATTGCCCCTAATGCCAAAGTAGTTCTTTGTTTCCCATGGATAGCCCTTTGTATTGGCCAGTAATGTTAAAATTTTCTTTTATTTGCTTCTTGAATTGTAATATGATAGGTTGATGCCTCTTCATTTCCATTATCTAAAAAACTGTGGTTTAAATACAAAACCTCCCAGATGATTGGTTTACATACAAAGCCTCTCCATAGCTTAATATAGTGTGACGGTGATCGATAGTGGTGGTGGTGGGGGGGGGGGGGGGGGGGGTGAGGTACAAGAGTAGCTCTAAGCTATTTTTTATTAAATAACTATTATAATTTGTTTGAGGTTTTTATTATAACCAGAAGTTCCGATGTGATTGGGAGAGTTTGACCACAATGATTAGCATAATAAGATTAAAGATTTGCCGTTGCAGGCGAATTGTGGTAGATCCTTCAGTTCAGACTAGTTAATTCAGGGGGGGTCACTACCGGCGTGGCAGATAAGATCTCATAAGGTACTCTCCCTGGCAACAACCAAATTGAACCATTCATGCAGATTACATGCAACAATGTCGAATCAAGCATAACGATGACCAGATCGTGGTAAGCTCGGTAATAAACAACTTAAAACGTAGTAATATCAAATGGTTTACAAATGATTGGGCTAATAATAGGGCATTAACAGATAGAATGTTCCCCAGGCCTGCACTGCAACTTATTATTACAACACCTACCGATCGACTCATTCGATCTGCAGGCACAACACACGCTCTTAACTGACAATCACAACACACTGCAACTTATTATTACAAGCCAGACACCTACCAAGCAACACACGCTCTTAACTGACAATCACAACGGCCGGAAGCCATTTAATTTGACACGATTGCATGGCAGAATAATCACAAACAAAACAACAATAATCGAACCAACCAAATGCATGGCAGCATCAATCAATCACTGAGGCATGCACTGATGACCAACCAAACAAAATTTCTCTGGATGATCTTCATTATATTCTTCAGCTCTTCTTGGGCGCGAACTTGGCCTTGATCTTGTCCACGTCCTCGTCGGCGATCTGGAAGGCCTTGGCGAGCACGGCGTCGGGCAGCTCAGGCGAGGCCCCGAAGAGCGTCATGGCGATGGACTGGGTGCCGGGGAGCTGGCTGTTGAACGCGGAGATGACGGCGGCGGGCTCGCTGCCGGCGTTCCTCTGGAAGTGCACGAGGCCCCGCGGGAAGGCGAAGACGTCGCCCTGCGCGATGGTCTTGGACACGAGCTTGTTGGCGGTGGTGACGAAGCCGACGTCGAGCGTGCCGTAGAGGACGAAGACGAGCTCGGTGGCGCGCGGGTGCGTGTGCGGCGGGTTCAGCCCGCCCGGCGCGTAGTCGATGCGGGACAGCGAGACGCCCAGCGTGTTCAGCCCCGGCACCTTCTCCACGTTGGCGCCCGTGACGACGGAGCCCACCGTGGTGTTGGTGGCGCCCGGCTTGGCGAGGATGCTCGAGAAGAAGTCGTCGGCGGTGGCGTTCGCCTTGCACGGGAACCCGTTCACCTTCACCTCTGAAATGCACGCAAAGCGCGCACCAATGGCGTCGTCGGCCATGCAGGGTGCATTTGATTGATCAATCATTGTGGTTGTGGACCGGTGGATTTGAATTAATTATTTGTGAAATGCATGCAAAAGGATCGGATTCGGAGCAGCAGAAATTATGTATATATTATAGTGAGCACATGCAATGTCGTCCGTGGCGGATTCTATGCATGCCATTGCCGTCTAGCGGTGTAGACTGCAGCGCATGGCGAGGATGCTTTTGGAGATGCGCCCACACGAACTCTGCGCCATGATATGGATGGCGGCACATGAAGAGATCTGCTAGTTCTGGCCTTATGCTAGAATCGGTATGCTTGCGTAGGCTTCTGTGTGCCATCTAGTGAAAAAAAATACTAATACAGGCTTTCGTTTGCAGCTAATGGAGATCAGTACTACAAGTAGTCAACGGCTCGCAATCAAAGCTACCAAATGTTGCCGTTGATGTATATCTAGCAGAGTGTGTGTTATTATTATCATTAAGCTCCCTCTATTTCAAACCATAGATCATTTGGTTTTGCTCCAAGTCAAATTTCTCTAATTTTAAACAAATTTATGTTAAAAAGTATATGATTATAATGTCTACCGTAACAGTAATAAACGCAGCATGAAGATTATCTCATGACCGATCTAATAAAACTAATTTGGCAATGTATATGTTGTTGCATTTTTCCATAAACTTAATCAAATGTGTAAATGTTTAACCTCATGCTAAAAGAATACCTATATTTTAGGAGTAGGTGCCATGTCATGTCATGAAGATGTCAAATGCGCGAATAGTTGAATACTCTCTCGGTCCATAAAAGAATATAAATATAGTATCCGTATCCGTCACAGTCAATCTTACTTAAGTTTAATCAAGTTTATATAGTAAATAGTATTACATTTATGTCTACAAATAAATTTATTATAAAAATATATTCTTTAGCTAACCTAATGATACTTATTTTATATCATGACGAATGTTTATACTTTTTTTATATAATCTTAGTTATATATAGTTCAAACTTCTCAGAGAACAAAAATAACATTCTTTCGTAGATAGAGGAAGTACTTATTACACCAACTAGCAACAGCAAGTGGAACTACCTAGTAAAGTTCATGGTGGACATGAAAAGTACAAAATAAACCTATACCGTACGCGACATTCTCTAACAAGTTTAACCGGAAACTACATGTGCATCTTACTGATCAGTTTTTTAAACGAAAGATATGTCTTAAAGAAAAGCTGTCACATAGAGAATCTCATAAAACAAAGCTGGGATTTTCAAGTTGAGGAAACTATTAACTAAATATATTGCAACTGAGAATCCATTTTCTCTACGTACTCTACCCACCCTGGACCATTGGTGCCGAAATCTTGTGGACTAACCACCACCAAATATGGATTCCATCCTACGCTAAAGCAGGACAAAAAAGCGCATAACAGAACGCACTGGGTGGTACGGCTTCAATGCGACAATGCCGAGCTAACAGTGCAAATCCTGCCACATTCAATTTTGGTTTAATTTGGCCTCTAAAATACAACCCATTTGGTAGAGCTATATATATGTTTTTTTTTTGTGTGTGTGTGTGTGTGGGGGGGGGGCGTGGGGCGGTGGGGGAGGATTGGCGACTAATGTAGTGAAATTGGAAGGAATGATGAGATGGAGCTGCTCCTCTCATGCATGTCAGTGGATTCGTCCTTGGAAATCTTGATGGCATATGCATATGCTCGACAGCTCGAGGTACACTACTGGGCGAAGTCAGGAGCTTACCGGAGTTGAGGTCGGCGACGCAGAGGTCCTGGAGGTAGTCGGGGTCGCCGGCGAGCACCGACGGCGCAGCGGCAAGGGCTAGCGCCACCGCGACCGCGACGGCTCCAAGAAACAGGGACGAGCAAGGACGGGCCATGGTTGCAGTTGCAGGCTTGCAGCTATAGTTGTGCGCGCGCGCGGCTCACCTGATCTCGCCGGATGCTGCTGCTGCTCGGCAGTCGGCAGGCAGGCAGAGACTACTTATAGCAGCCTGGGTGCAGGGGACGACTGACGGGGAGTGACCCGACCGACGGACCGAGTGAGTGAGGCTGACGAGCTGAGACGAGGGGGAAAATGAAACGAAACAAGATTGAGCCGCAAGCGGAGCCGGTGGTGCGCCCGGTGTCAACTCAGTGCGTGCGTGCGAGGCCTTTCATTTGAGCGCAAGCAAAGCGACGTGGATGGAGGTCATCGTGTGCAGCTCAATATATCGGTTGGTGAATGGTGATTCGATCGTCACTAAGCTGGCACCTGGGACCAAGGTTTTTTCTACCGGTCGGTTACCGACCGGTTTGGCCGGTAACCGACCTTACCGCCACGGGGCGGTTCGGGATCGGGCCGGTACAAACCGGCCGTAATTTGAAATTTGAAATTTGAATTTGAAAAAAGAAATTATAAAAAAATTCATAAAAATAGTTCATGATTTATAGAATCGAATGGCGTCAAATTTTTTCAAATTTGAGTTCGTTTACTATTTTTATGGACGTATGGAATTTTGAAAAAAAAAAATAAATAAACCGCGGCCCGCTTAGGCCCATGAGGCCCAACCGGCCCCAACGGCCGATATTTGTCCTGGGGGGCGATCCCACCCCAGAATCCCCACCCGCCCCTCCCTTTCTCCCTTCCCGCCGCCGCCGACGAACCGCCGGCCGCGCCATTCTACCGGTCCCCGAAGCTCGGTAAGCCGGTCGGTAAGTTCGGTTTACCGGCCGCCCCCGGATCTGGCGGCGTCCGGCGCCATGGAGCGGTAAGCCGCTTCGGTCCGAAGCGGTTTATCGACCGAGACGCCGGGCGGTTTACGTAATTTCAGAGGTAAGTGTGCTGTTTTTTTTTTGTTTTCTTTTGTATTTAGGTAGGATTTAGGTAGTTTTAGATAGGTTTAGGTAGGATTTAGGTAGTTTTAGAAAGGTTTTAGCAAAGATTTGAATTAATGAGCATTTCATTTAGGGTTTACATAGGTTCTAGGGAAAAATTAGTTTAGGATTTAGGTTGGATTTGATTTAGGATTTAAGATTAGATGTAGGATGTGTAGTTTATTTTGCTTTAGGATTTAAGATTAGAGGTAGGATGTGTAGGACAATTTATATAAACCCGAAATGACACTGTAGGTAGGTATTATTTTGTAAATGATTTATGCATATTGTTTACCTACATTTTATTTTGGTGTGACATTGTGTACAATTTATATATGTGATTGTTTTATTTTTTATTTTGCATTTTCGTTCGTAGGTGCACAATGTCAGGAAGACAGAAAGACATTGTATGGGAACATGGCGTGAATCTTGCTCCTGGATGGCGATGCAACTATTGTCTTACTCAGAAATCAGGTGGTGGTTGCACGAGATTCAAACAACATTTGGCTGGGCGAGGGACTGAGGTGGTGCATTGCAACAGGGTGCCACCGGATGTCCGGGAGTATTTTCAGCGGGATATTGATAGGACTAGGAAGGCAACTTCTGACCGGGCTCGAAAGAAGTTGGCACGAGAGGACGCTGCAGCGGAGGGAAACACTCCCCTCAATGATGATGAATATGAAGCTCAGTTGCAGGAAGCACTCCGCCAGTCCAAAGAAGAACTGGAGTACCGACGGGGGGTGGAAGCGAGAGGAGGTATTTACGAGCGAGGAGGGGGTAGTTCGCAGGGTGGTGGTTCACAGGGTGGTGGCTCGCAGGGTGGTGGTTCGCAGGGGCGGAATCCTTTTGGGAGGTTCTTTGGTAGATCTGGTTCACGGAGGGAGACTCCTGTGGTGGTCGAGGACTATAATTTGGCAGCCGGTGGGAGGAGAGGAATGGTGCAACCAAGGATTGATACTGGCAAATGGACGCAGAGGGGTAGACAAGCAAGGGAAGCTATTGGTACAGGTTGGGCAAAGTGGTTCCATTTTGCAGGAATCCCTGGACGACAGGCCGATAGTCCGTACTTTGTGAGTGCGATCAGAGAGACACAGAAGTGGGGTAAGTAGCTATACTTGGAGAACTTGTTGCATTACGTTTGTTTCTTTAATTTAATGATTTCGTTATTTTTGCAGGTGAAGGGATCACGTCCCCCACTGGAAGGGAAATTGATGGCAAGTACCTTGATAAGAACGAGCAGGACTTGAAGGCAAGGCTCGCAAAGTTCCAGAAGGATTGGCCCACTTTTGGTGTCACGTTGATGTGTGATTCTTGGACCGCCCGACTAGAATGAGTGTGATCAACTTTCTCGATATATTGCAATGGGGTGACGTGGTTTCACAAGTCTATTGATGCGACCGAAAGAGTCAATCGGCCACATACCTCTACTCGGTAATTTATTTGGACATGTGTCTATGCATTTTTGGGAATTGCATATTCTTGCCACGTTAGTAATAAATGTGCCTATTATTTTCAGGAGATTTCTAAGGTGGTGAAGGAGATTGGATCGGAGCATGTCGTTCATGTGGTAACCGACAACGGTGCAAACTACAAGAAAGCATGCAAACATATTTCGGAGGAGTATCCGCACATTGCTTGGACACCTTGTCTTGCACACACCATCAACTTGATGTTGAAGGACATTGGTGAGAGGTTGGACCATTCTGGTATGATCACGGTTTGCAAGCGTATTTCAACTTGGTTGCACAACCATGGTTCGTTGAATGACATGATGAGGAAAGCTATTGGTGGTGAGTTGGTCAAGTGGAATGCCACTAGATTTGGGACCAACTACATGTTCCTCGAGAGCTTTCATCGGAAACATGAGGAATTCATGCAGTGGATGGGATCTCCTGAGTTTTTACTGAGCAAGTGGGCGGGGATCGCGTAAGGTCGTTATGCTCATGCACGGCTGTCAAGTATGCAGTGGTGGGCAGGTTTGAAATACATCATCGACACGGTTCAACCAGTGTACAAGTTCCTTCGCTTTGCTGATCAAGATAAGCGGCCGAACTTGTGTGATATGGTGTATCGCTTCCAGATGGTGAAACAGGAGATGCAGCAATTCTTCGGAAATAATGTGGAAACATGGAGAGAGTACAAACAGATTCTAGAGACTCGGATTATGGATGTCTACGTAGGCACCTATGCTGCCTTATGATTATACGAACCTGTTGTTATTCAATATTTAACGTATGTTGTTGTTGTCTAAATACTGCAGCTGCTGTTCTTAATCCGAAGCTGTCGTACAAACTAGATTCCACTGCAGAAATGTTCCTAGGATTGAAGGATGCATTCTCTCGCATGGTGGATGTTGAAGTAGCAGTGCAGGCATTGCAGGAGGCTGAGGTATTTCGACAGAAGCTTGGTGAGTTTGGCAGCGAACTGGCAATGCGAATGGCGGAAGACCCAAAGACAACCCCATGTAAGAATTTCTCCGTACTTATGTTTTTCCCCTCTTCTTTCTATGTGCAACTAACATCAAATTTGAATTCACTTGCAGCGGCCTGGTGGATGCTGTTTGGTAGAAACACGCCGGCGTTGCAGCGTCTTGCTTTGCGGCTTGTTGCACAGTGTGTTTCCTCTAGTGGATGCGAGCGGAACTGGAGCACCTTTGCCTTGCTCCATACGAAGGTTCGCAATCGGTTGTCGCACAAGAAACTAAACAAGCTTGTGTATGTCAACTACAACCTTCGGCTACGGCTTGCGGAGGTCGACGGCCCGCCAACGCGTGATGAAGGTGATTTTATTGACCAGTTTGCGCATATTTCTTTCTATGATCGGGAGAATCCGGTTCGCGAATGGATGGAGTATGGGAGATCGAACGCGGATCCAGTCTTGGATGAGGATGATGATGATGATGATGTCCCGTTGCCTTCCCATCTTGTCAGGTATTTGTTTGTTCTTGTATCAATTAGCCACTTATGTAGCACAATTTATTCATGCCAATTTTTGTTTCTGTTAGCAGAGACCAAATAGACCCTGCAGATCTGCGCAGGGCTACGGGGGATGATTCCATCAGTGATTGGGCCCGTAGACATGTGGGTGACACGCACCTAGGAAAGAGGAAGTTCCAGGCTGGACCAAAGCAAACTAACCCCAAGAAAGGAAAAAAAGGAAAACAAGTACAACAGGTAGTGAGCAAATGACGCGAGACGGACGAGGAGGGTGAGCGTAGTCCACCGTATCAGGAGTCTCAAGATAGCAGCTCTGCTGACGATGATGATGACGGTGATGGTGACGGTGACGGTGACGGTGACGGTGGCGGTGGTGGGTATGGTGGTGGTGGTGGTGGTGGTGGTGGTGGGTATAGTAGTGGTGGAGGAGGTGCTAGCGGTGCTGGTGGTGGTGGTCTTCACTTCATAGGTATCAATTGCACCTACTTACGTATATTTGTTTCTTTTATGTGAGTTCTAATTATGGTTCATTGCAGGCGAGACGTATTTCACACATGCTACTCAGGATGAAGACCATGGACAGCCGACTTCACAGAGGACAGCCTATGCACCGACGGACTACGATACTCCACAGTACTCTTCTTCCTCCTACAGCGATACCTCACAGGCTCCTTACAACTACCCTGTTCCTGACATGACCATGCAGCGGCCGACTAGATGGGTCTATGAATGGGACGACCCTCATTTTTACACTTTGTTAGTTCAAGAATGGGAGACAACGGCGGCATGGACGAGCCAATCTTGGCAAGAATTCAAGGCCGACCTCCTTCGAGTGCGAGGTATCAATCTTATGTCCACCGCCGAGTATGAGCAAGGGTGCGGAATGGGGGTCTTTCCATTCCTATCACAGCGTTGATATGTGCATGAGACCATGTATTTGTATCGGACTATTTGTTGTTTCGTTGGTGTGACTTTGTTTGCCACCGGTGGGTACGAACTTTTATTTATGCACTATGTATTTGTGTGACAATATTTATTATGACTTTGTGTGCTCTTCGACATTATTTTCTGTAAAGGTCATGCCGAAAATTTTAATTTTTTCTAGCCAAAATAAAAAAAAAAGACAGTCGGCCGGTTTGAACCTGTTACCGTTCAAACCGGTCGGTAACCGGTTCAAACCGACCGGTAAACCGGTCCCTACCGAATGACTTGCTGAGATTTGAAATTTCAAATTCAAATTTGAATTCGACCGGTATTTGGCGGTTACCGGCGGTTACCGCTCGGTAAACCGCTACCGGCCACCGGCAGTTCGGTTCGTCAAAACGGTAAGCAAAACCCTGCCTGGGACAGGGTCCAGCTAGCAGGCCCAGCTGGGGTCTTTGTTTGTGGATTGTATAAACAAACATATTCACCGTAACTACTGCCTGCCTTTGAGAAAGTAAAAAAGGCAAGAAGATACTGTCAGCACTATCTGATTGATCTGCTGGACGCCATGCAATGCAATGCAAGCGGATGGACTGGAGTAGCAGCTAATTAACCAGTCGTGCAGCAGCAGGGCAGGTCATGGCCGCAACAAGTTGTTGCGTTGTAATCACGGGGAAATAAACGGGGCTGCCGTGATCTCGGCAAGACAGCGACGGCGGACCTCCTTGCTCTCCGGAAGGACCGGGGACACAACACAAGGTGCTTGCTGTTTCATCAATTGGCGTACGGCAACTGGCTACGCTAGTGGGTTGCTGCTCTACTGCAGTTTTCAGAGTAGCTACACCCTGCTGGGCACTTTTCTACGAGGTCCCCACTCCGTGGTTGATCCGGTGGTGAAACTGACGTGTTCCTGGCTTCCTGCACGGAAAAAGCTGGTTTTCTCTCTTTGAGCTGGCGAGCAATGCACAATCTCCCATGTTGTACACCTGTACAAGGGGGGATGCTATTTCTTCTTCTTTTCTTTTCCAAAAACCAATCACAGGCTGGAACCATGCCATCTTTAGCTGTTGCCTGCCACTAAAAAAATAATGTTGTCAAATCATAAAAAAATCAGAAAAATACGAACGGCATCTTCCTCTAAAAAAGCCTAACTATCTGAGCCATGCTCAGTTCCCCGGGATCTATCTTTTTTCTACCAGCACATCTTTTTTTCTGTTAAAGAAACTACCAAACAAATATACTCTATGTTGCAACGACACAAAAATTGTCACACTATAATCAACATATAGCATCACCAAGGCCACGCACCCTCCATGGTTTTAGCCCAATACCCTAAGCATTTTGTGCTTCTTTATTCCGCTATGAAAAAGATTTTTGGCGGTGCTCAAAATCCATATGTTGGGAGGGTAGCGCCTACGTCTTTGATAAATGGTCATCGTTAATAATTGATTATTTTTTAAATGCGGGAACATGACCACATCTATAAATCGATAATAGACGTGGATCATTAATACCATATGTTTAATGGTTTCCAGAAAATTGAAAACTATTTTTTTATCTTTGGGGATACAAACCCAAGACCTTTGGCACACATACGACAATTTTCTATCACTGTATTAAACTCTTTTGTGAATGTATCTAGATAGCTATCTTTTTATTAGCATTTCGTAATATTGCATTGGATATTTCAATCCCCAAATAATTTCAAATGAAAAATGCTCCTACTACAAATTTTTAGGCCTCGTTGAGATCTACAATCTCGATGCATGGTGTATCTCCATCCAAGATTGTTTGGAAACTTTAAAAAATTGAATATTAAAATATATGAATTTAAAACAAATATATGAGATACTAAAAAGCTTCAAATCAATAATTTATCAACAACAAATATGTAGATTAGGTACGCCACTACAACTTTAGTATTAACCATGTGGGCATTCATGGTCATTTAGAAATCTTACAATTTGAATTTCAAAATCTATGAACTTACACATATATGGGGCTCTAAACAACTTCAAATTAATAAATTTTCAATTACAAAATTATAGATTGTATTGACAACTAGTACAACTTCGGTGTACACCATGTCAACATCTGAGGTTATTTGAAAATTTTAAATTTCAAAATTCATGAACTTAAAATAATACTTTAGGACTCTAAATAGTTTCAATAAAAAAATGGCTCAACTAAAAAGTTGTAGGTCGCGTTGAGAGTTATAATTTTTATATATACAACTTTACCTTCATCCAGAAACTATAAATTATTTTGAATGCAATTATTTATAGAGATGAGCATCTTCTGAAAATCTATTTTTAAAAATAGACACTTAATTAGAATAGTTGTCATTGTTAATAGCAATTTTAAGAGATGGTCATTCTAAGATGCCCACCTTTCTTAAGACAGCCGCCTATGTTAAGCATTGAATTTTGAACCATGACCCTACTCATGGATTGGACTAGCTAGGACGCCTCTGTTAAGCTCTAGTACATTTTAAGCCATTACCCTACTCTGGCTGGTGATGGGGGCGCTTTTGGTATCACGGCCTTCTTGAGGGGGTCATTGCGGGACAAGCATCACGTTCAACATATCCCGATCAGTGATGGCACTGGTTGTTAGAAAATTGGGCAATTTCTATGTCATTTAATTCCAGAAATTAACATTATGATGATGACATAGAAAAATTATTTATAAATGAAAGCAGATATCAAAAATATCCATAACATTATGGAACATAATATCATATAACATGTGAAGCATATGAATATTAAACTAAATATTAAACTCATAAAGACAAGATCCATGAAGCATAACAGTAAGACATGACATATATCTCACAAAGATGACTAACACTGAATTCCATATGAAACGACAAGACATAACTACTGGAACATGAACGCAGTAGCATATGAGACAGATCAACAGAACTGCAGCAACAAGCAGACATGGCATATATCTTAAAACTGAAACTGACACAGGATATATCACGAAACGATCTGACAGAGCATATGAAACAAACTCATAACAACATATGAGACCTCCATGATTTTTAAGTCTACACCAAGCATGATCATATACCTTTGTGGTCATTGATGACAAGGGAAGAATACAAAGATAACGTATGCATCAAAGAGGCGAGTAGATGAAGATTGAAGAATGAAAAGGATCAAAATTTTGAAACACACACAAGTAGAACAACTCATGAACATAATTGATTGCATTTGAATGTGCATATTCATCACGATTGTATTGCACTTAGAATACATTTATCTCATAAGTGACCTCTCTCTTGCTTGTGTGGTGCTATTTATAGAGAACTTAATTGATGGATTGATTAATAGCATGCATAGGTTCTAGCTAAGAGTAGCATTTTAGTGTTTCAAGTGAGTATCTAGAAACTATGCTTTTTAATATTGATTTCAGGGGTTTCTAGCTGTTGATGTTTTTAGCTAATTTTTGGTGCTAAAAAGGATGATTCATGATGTACTCACAGATGGTATCACGCTAAAGGTCCATTCTATACACACCTTAGCATCAATTTGGTAGAAATGACTCTCCCCAAAACCAATTTACATCCATCATGTGTGTAGCTTCTAAATCCAACTCTTACTTTGCACACATGTAGGGGCACTTAGCTACTAAATGAGTTTTACATAACTTGTTCAATTCCTTTTCAAAAGCTCATATTGCTTGGACAAGTGGTGTAAAGTCAAATTGAATTTAACTCTTATCTTTGTGGAGGTTGTCATCAATTGCAAAAAGGGAGAGATTGAAAGAGAAGCCTAGCTTGGTTTTTGGCTAATTGGTAAGAACCCTAGGACTAACCCTATTGCTAAGTGTGTAGCATTAGAAGGAGGTCCAAGCCAAGTGGTGGAATGGTGATCAAGTTGATGGAAGTGATCAAAAGATGATCAAGTGCCAGCAGGATGAAGAAGGAAGATGAGGAGCAAGATGGAATGCTGGGGCAAAGGTATGTGCTAGGAGGAGCGATGTGGGTGCAATATGTCGATTTATCTGGTGTTTTCACCGGGTGAGCAATGAGCTGCATGTGCGATTTAGGGATCCCCTAGTGAGCTAACAATCTCTTGTAAAATTCATTTGAAAATGTGAGCAGGCGTGCACAAGTGGAGAGACACTTTGTGTTTGGCACATGAGCAAGGGTTGATGGGTGTAAAACCCTCCCGCGGAGACGGGACTCGAGATTTTGAAGAAAGAGACCTCGGAGGTGGCCGGACGTATCTCGGTTCGGACAGAGACAGCGTCAGGTCAAAAAGCTGTCGTCCGTGCATTTCGAGGGACAAGGACCCCAGCGGGCTGGCAGCTCGGTGCCAAATCGATCGTGTGTCTTCAGGCGTGGCGAAACAGGAAGTCGGGCGCCGAGGCGCGTGTCCAGATCAGGTGCAGCGGATGCGTCCGTCAAGTGACCTACGGAGATGATCTCTACAGTGGTGGGTAGCCCAGGACTCTTTGTCTTTGGCGTCAAGTCGATCGGCTGGTCTACGTCTACAGTCAGTAGTGGCAGCAAGCATATTGCCCGTGCGCGCCAATGGCTACATTCAAACATCAAGCGCCACAGCGAGGCCGTTTATACTTTGAACCAGGCAGCGCTGTACCGAGCAGCGTCCGTCTGATATGTTGTTTAGAAATTCGGGCCCGTTGCGGTCTTGTGACAGGCCAATTTGAGGGCAACGGCTAGGTGTTAACTGGTGATTCCTATTTAAATTAATTGGCGGCTCTAGGGGGAGTTTCTCTTGCTTTTGACATACTTGACATCCCCTAGAGGCTAAGCAGACCTCTTCTCCCTCACTTTTTGCATGCCTCTTGATTGATCTAGAGTGATTGGGAGAGCTTCTAGTGCATAGCCTTGTGATTGAGCATCTAAGTGGCACTAGTGAGGCGTTCTTGCTGTGCGGTGAGCTTGTTACTCTTGGTGATTGCCGTCACCTAGGCGGTCGGGGAGCAGCAAGGCTGGAGTTGAGCAAGGTTGAAGATTGTTCTTGTGGCCACTCGGGAGGTGATTGTGAGGGTGTTGATCCCCTTACAGCGGGGAGATCATGAAAGTCCTTGAGTGGAATCTGTGTCATTGAGTTACCCTCACTTTTACATGTGAGTTCTTGTGAAGCCAGTGAGGGCAATATGGCGCCAATTAGCCACCGAACTACCGAGCCTTTTGTGGTCGACACAACGAAGTAGCGTACCCGACACAGCACGTGAACCTGAGGGATCATCTTGTGTCCTCGGTGTTCTTGTGTGGTTTACCTTGGATCCTCCGAGATCAACTTGGATTTCTCTATTGGATCATCTCTTTCGGGTTTTTCATTGTATTGACGGGGCGGTGATTGGTCCTCATCCTGAAGAACACGGTTGCACTAGCAGTTTCCTTCCTTGTATTACCTTTATGCACTAGTGTGGCTTGCTTGTAGCATATTAGGTTGCTTGTGTGCTCTAGTGTGGGATTGCTAGAATTGGATAGGTTGGCTTACAACCTCGCTAGGCTAAGCGTAACACTTGCTTTAGCCATTTAGTGTACTAACCGGT